>VDFB02124242.1:127237-178891 GCA_007258455.2 Sequoia sempervirens | reverse complement strand
TATTTTGTAGATTTTATGATATCTACAAAGTGCATAGAATGGCTGTGAAGATTTGAATTGTGTTGCACATCCATCTGACCATACAAAATGATTTTCAAATTTTACACCCCTGCTTCTCAAATTCTCAAAAAATATTGTAAAGCAATGTTGGACAAAAAGTTTCATGCTCTGCTCTTTATCATCACTAATATAAAAGTGATATTCTTTTATAATGACTCATTCTTCATCTATACTTTCAACACCATCCAATTTTGATTGTGCATGTCGATAACACACATGAACCATAATAGTGACCTGCTTTGAAAAGTAATACTCTAATTGAATCTCCTTTTGAAGTAAAAAGGAGTAATTTTCTGCAAAGTCAACTACTGATAGAACTATTCCATGTGGGAAAGTATCTCTCAATGTTTGGAATTTTTGTGGGAAAGTAGCAAAAAATGAATGATGTATATATGGCCATATCAATTTTTGAAATTCTTTCATAAATTTTCCAATGGGAATCTCCTCTTCTACATAGTTCAACCTTGTGGATTCTTTCCTAAAATTTGTTTGCAACTTTACATACTTGTACCTGTGTCAGTAAAATATGTGAATAACTAATCAACCACATTTGATCAATAAAAAATTACATCAAAGAGAATCCAAATAACTTGATCTATGATAAATTGAAACAAATAAACTTTCTAAAAATAGTACTTACCTCTTGCAATTTACTATCTTTGTTAGGTCAGTATCCTTAATTCTTGAAGGAAATTTAGCCAAATTTCCACATGTCTCACAAATTCCTTTTTTGCAGTTTATTTGAGGTCCATTTTCATAATCACATAATATAGACTTTATGAACAAACTTGCCTATTTAGGAGGTGTATTTTGAAACCCACATCTTTCTTCTCTCATCTTTCAAAACACCTGATAGTAGAGATCAAATTCAATATGATAACGACAACAAGTTTCAAAAAACTTGTTTATCTTCACATAATATGGCTTTAACCTTTGAAACATTGTTTGCCCAATCTTTATATGAGGATATGCATTACAAAGTTCATATACATCTCAAATTGTACTATGTCTAGCCTTCCAATGTTTGATATGATTTTCATAAATACTAGGTCCAACTCTATCTCATAACATCTCTAGTATTTGATGATGGATAGATACCATGCCAAAAACTTGAGACCAAGTTCCTAACAACATCTTCAAATCCTTAGAATGGGAGCTCTACATAATTGCCCAATTGTCTTCTAACTCTCATCCAAAAACTTTCTTTTCTCATATTTTATCAATGTGGTTTCTACTATAACCAATAAGTGCCGAGCATTTTTTCTTTTTCTTGCTATATCTTTGATGTATAATAGATGTCAACATCACCCTTCTTGTAGTGGCCTTATCCACAGCCGAGATCCTTTCCCAATGGAATCTAAACCCTTTTTAACATTTTGAACAATATCCTTTGTAATCCCATGTGTTTCTTCTTATTTGATGCTGAATGGACACCCAACAATTGTAATGACTCTTTGAGCTCATTATGAAGAAGTAAATGTGATAACAATTGGGTTTTTTCAAGCATATCAAGATGATTGAAATGATGATTGATCATTCCATTTATAGATTTATTCATTGACCTCTTTCTCTTATTATAAGGTTGGTTGGCATAATATTTGAGTTTCTCCATATCCATTTCAAGTAAATGATCTAAATTTCTATGAGAAATTTGTTTCCCCACCTTCTCAGCTAGTTTTATATGCTCATCCATACCAGTAGGAGGAAGTGATCCCGACCCCTCTCCAACATGCATTGTTTGAACTTGTTCCTCCTCCCTATCTTCAAGGACCATGCATTCTTGAGTGGATTCATTTGATCCAATGTCTAGATTTGGCTCGACTTGAGCATGAAAACTTCCTGCTTGTTGAGCCCTTCCTACACATGTGTCACAAAATATTTTGCAAACAAAAGTGAGAGATGATGTTAAATATATAATTGAAGTTTATGTATGCAAGCAAGCAAACTGATAAAACATGATGAGCTATGAGTGAGAGAAGTTTGTGCTTTTATATGCTCATCCATACCAGTAGAAGGAAGTGAGCTTGACCCCTCTCCAACAAGCATTGTTTGAACTTGGGTCTCCTCCCTAACTTCAAGGTCCATGTGTTCTTCAACGATTCATTTGATCCAATATCTAGATTTGGCTCGACTCCAGCTTGAGGAATCCCTAGAGCATAAAACATAAAAATAATTTGAGAACATTGAAGTGATGAAAATAAAAGATCAAAGACACAAAACACAAATATTGAAATAAAAAGAATTGGCTTAAGGAATTGGAGTCAAGGATCATATAAACATTGCAACTTGCATGACCAAGATGACTTGAGGAAATTTAAAAGTATTTATAGTCATTCAAGTGCAATGATGGTTAGAAACCTTCAAAGTAAAAGTCCTAAACACACACTTGAGAGTGAGAGAGAGAAGAAACAAGCATGTACCTTGTTTCTTTCTATGATAATTTTCCAAGTTTTGATCACAACTCTTTTGTTCTTCTTCTTTTGACAATTTTCATTGAGATGCATTTTTTCTTTTTCTTTGTTGTCCCATTTTCTTCTTCAACTTAAAGATGACTCTAAACAAGTCCTCTACCAACTTAGTTAAATTATCCTCCAAATTTTTCCTTGATTGATAAAAATGAAAAGTTGTCAAGCTCCAATATTTGCCTCCTTGATAAATGTGCAAAAACTTCTCCAAAATCTGCACTCCAAGTGAATCAAAATTATTCAAGTGTACATGGAATAACTAGATCCTAGTTTAAATGAATCAAGTAGTAAACAAACAAGTTATTTCATTGTGGAGTTTGTTGTTATTTAATTCATAGGTATGCGTGCAACATATCTAGTAATTTTAGAATTTTGTTAAAGTGTCAAAAATGTATATTAGAGGTATAATTTGAATTGAATTTTATTAATTATATTTGAATTGAATTTCAAGTTAGTTGTCAAAAATGTATAATAAAGGTATAATTTGAATTAAATTTTCTTAATTATATTTGAATTGAATTTCAAGTTACTTGTAAAAAATGTATAATAGCTTGATATAATTTGAATCAAGAATTTCAAGTTACTTGTCAAAAAGATTATATCGTGTTCTCAACTCAATGGTTCATGTTGCTTAAGTCTTTTTAAAAAAAATATTTATTGTGATCAACATGAATGAACTTAATTATAAAGTGGCATTGATTTCCCTAAAATTCTACTAGAGATCAAATGTATATTGAATATAAGGAAATGTAAGTTGTAAGAGATCATAAAATAAGAAAACATGTATGTATATTGAATATTTAAAGCAAATGCATACATATATTATGTGTATTATGGTCCATAAGGAAACACATGTACATATATGTAAAGGGATCTTCAATACATATAAACATAACAAATATTATAAGCAAAGAGGCAAATGTACGTATATATCATATAAGAAAATATATGTACATATCATAAAAGCAAAATGTAAATTAAAGATCATCAAATGTTGAATAGTAAAGATCAACAAATAAGCAAATGTATGTATATCATATAAGCAAATGTAAGTTAGAGATCATCAAATATCAAATACTATTAAAGATCATCATATAATCAAATACATGTGGTAAAGATCATAAATCTAGAATGCATGGCCTAATATGAATGTCTACTCCTACACGAATGGCCATCTAAATGAGAACGGTCCTGCTCTAATGGATGTGTTGAGCCTTGCAAATAAAATTGTGTACAAGATGTGTTAAATACATATAATTTATATTAAATAAATTTTATGAAAGTTATTTTTAAATGAACATGTACTTTTAAATATCAGTCTAGATCGATGCATACATAAATATATTGTATGTACATATACACGTGTGATTATATAAAAATGTAAAACTCACATGTCCACTGATAGCAGATTCATCCATAGAGTCACATCGATCATGCACACGATCTGGACCAAGGCTAGGAGTGATATGAGGTATGTCCACCTATAACAATATATATACACATATATATCAACTTACATGAATATCTAGTTAAAAATAAATAAAAAAGAATGAAAAAAGAATTGAAACATGCACATGCACACATACATGCACATCATCTGATATTGGATGACCTAAGTCCTCTGAAATAGTCACCTCCACCATATGCACCAAATGATCAAGCGATGAATCAACATCTGCATCCATCTGATCTATCCCATGTCATGCCATAAATAATGAATGTAGAGGACTATGAAGGTGAGATGGCATCAGTGATGATGAACTAGAACCAATCAACATATCAGTAAAACCCATAGTCTGTGCGGTTGTCGTATGAACTGTAGGTGGATCCTGATGTGCACTAGTGCTCAGCTGAGAGTGATGGGATCCTGGAACTAAATGACCTCCTGCATCTCAAATGCTCTCTAACATGCTCTATACTGATCCCATTGTCTGATGCAATGTGGGCATATGCCTCCAATAGGTCCTCAACCAAACAATGCAAAGTCATGCATGACATATCTCCTATAAGTGCATTAAGCTGTGTAGGAGTAGGGATGCCAGCCACTGTAAAAGGATTCATGGTGTTCCACTGTGCTGAAAAATGGTGTGGATCAGGAATGTCTGGATATCAAATACTGACCTACATGATCATCATATATCCTAGTGGTGGCAGCTGTAATGTCACCTATAATGTCAATTGCTTCCTTTTGGGAAGCAACGACAACCTCATCTGCTATGGGGGCTAGAGCTAAGGTGAGAGTAGGAGACCTATCACCAACCAATACCCTAAACACTGGGGGTGTCTATCTGCTCAATGATAGGTGGGCCTATCAACAATCCTACGACACCCCTAACTAGCATATGGTGGAATGTCTAGGTAGTTAACTTTGAGGCCCAAATGGACCTCAGCATATAACTGCTGAACAAAATACAATGGAATCTAGTTGTTGTTTGGGTATAGACCATGTGTTGTGAGAAATCGTGGGTAGATCAATGAGGCCATAGCATGATCGACACATCTAGTGACCTGGTATCCCCTAACCTTATGCACAATTTGATAAAATGGAAAACAAGTGGCTTTTATCATTTCTTTGGTGACACTATCTTGTATTTGTTTAAGGGAAACGTGACAATGTACTTCTTCCCGCATGCAGGAAAGAATAGTAGTCACTCTATATGGGGAATATGCACTAGTCCTCTCAAGTTCATCTTTTAGTTTTTCTAGACTATGCAATATTAACATGCATGGTTCACTATATATCCCCAGGTTTGTACCCTATGCTAATGAATCTCTCAATTTTTTTTATCTCATTACTAGTATTTGCAAACAAAGAATCTGGCATAGGTGGAACATGATCTGCATTTTCCATGTTATATATATATAGTACACCTAAAAAAGCAATGAGACTTTGGTAAATAATATATCTAGATAAAGATAATACAAATCTAAAATATAACTTGTAATAATTCATCTACTCATCAATAATATTTTCATACTATTAACAATTTAAAAAGAATTGGAAGACAACTATAATCTATAACAAAGCATCCTTAAATGGTTCAAATTTTAAATGAAATGATGAAAGAAAGAATAAGAATACAAAGATTAAAGTATAAAATTATTTGAAAATAATTGGGGATAAAAATATTTAATCTAATAGTTGTTAACATAAATGAACTTCAATTATTTAGCCAAGAACATAAAAAAATTATAGATTGGAAAGAAAAATAAATATCTCATATTAAGAATCAAATCTAATAAAGTTTGACTTCATTGCATACTTGTTATAAATATCTCACTAATCCAACCATACATATTATATATGTTAAAAATATATATAATTGTTATGCCCATAAATTTTTCACTATATCTTGACATGGATCTCCTTCAACTAGATCAATTAAAAATTATTTGTAATGTTGGAGGAAAATAGATTTAATATCATTAGAGTTTAGTTAGTTTTAATCAATGTTGTATGATTTATTAAACATTTTTTTAATATTTAAATGTAGGTGTTTTGGGGAGTAGCAGTGATAGATCTAGCTCATTGAGAAAGGATATAGGTAGAGAGGAGGAGTGACCTTGACAAGGATTGATACATGGATCACCTCAAGGTGGTAGATATGAGTGGAACATATCCATAGAGAAGGATAGGATAAGAGGATAGATATAGGAGACAAATACCTTAGGGGCACCTTTTTAGTTGTGTGTATGCTCTACAGAGTGGATTTACTCATGAGTGCTTTGATGTATTTGAAGACACATTTGTATGAGAACATAGATAATATGATATGGGAACTATTAGTTGTGTTGATGATGGGTGTGATATTTTATGTGTATGTTGATGATGTGCATGATATATAGTTATATTTCTTGTATTTGGATGCTCATAGGTATGGATCATTTCTTGTAGTTGTGTTGATGATGGGTGTGATATTTTATGTGTATGTTGATGATGTGCATGATATATAGTTGTATTTCTTGTATTTCTTGTATTGGGAACTAAATCAGAGAGAAATAGACCAACCACTCAACTCCTTAGAAAATAAGCTCATGAATCTCAAACATTATTCCAATAAAAACATTAAAAATAATGAAATTCTCTTTTCTTAACGCAAGAATCAAATTTTTCTATAGAAAAATGTGATCAACATAGATTAAATAACAAATAAAGCATAAATCAAATACTTTAATAGTATAAAATATAAAATGTAACCGAGCATTTGTGGGTTTGCATCCCACCAAGCATGTCAATTTGTAAGCATTGAATTTAAATAAATGAGACATTGAGGAAAATAAATGTAGACTTCAAATTGAATTAAAAAATCACCTCTAATAGAGTGAAAAGATGAATTACACAAAAAATGAACTAAAATTATAATGAAATACATATTGACAAATGGATATATCTTGCAAATGATAAAACATTTATTGCCCAACTAGATAAAATATACTTGCTCAAAATTGAGACGATAAAATGATGGATTTGATCTCAATTTATAGATTTTTTATATGATGGATAAATTGCTAGGATTTGATCATGTATCATGAGTTTAACCCAATTAAAATGTGGCTACTATTATTACCTAATTAACTAATTTATTTATTTAATGAAATTTCTTAATTATTTTGATCAATGAATTGATTGAATTATTTTCAATTTTTATCTAATTTGATTAAATATGTTAAATAATTTGATTGATATATAAACTAATTTATCATAATTTTCATTGAATTATCTAGGAATAATAGATTTACTTGGATTTATTTTAATTTATTTCAATATTTGTGAGAGAATGATTCATTTAAATATTTGGTTAATTTATTCTACTCGAGTAACAATGGAGGCCGATTTGATCAATAGGAGAGCATTCATCCCATCCCAAAAAGGGAGTACATTTAGAGTTTGGGACTTTTTTTTCAAAATGCTGAAGAAAATTTTCAAGATTGATTGCTGGCGTGTGGAGTTAGTAATTTGGGTGACCGTAGGTGACCAAATTCTATATGAAACTCTCTAGTTAATGTCTCTCTCTTAGGTAGTGTCTTTATTTTTGTTTAATGCTATGGATCTTCTTCAAAATTATGGTTTAGTTGCTTAGTTTGTAGTGGATTATGTTTTATAAGTTCTTTTTGGACCATTCCCTAAACAATGCCATTCAGGATGATAACTTACATAATGAAAAATATTTTGTTGGGTGTTTGTTTAGACACAAAGTTTTAAAGGAAAACTCTAGTTTCCTTTGTGTTTGAATTTCTTTGAAATGAACCTTGCAAGAATGGGATGAATCTTTAGTGGAAAATACAATCAATGGACATAAAATAGAATTGGGCGCTCTATTGTATGGAGAAACAATGGAGGCACATAAGGAAATGTTGTTTCTCCTCACTCATGTCCCTCACCCTCTGCTAGTTTTTGCTATATATATGTAATATATGGGCACTCAAAAAATATGTAATATATGTCTTCTTTTTAGGTTTTTTTTCATTTATGGTAGGTTTTCTTAATCAATTTTGTCTATATATGATTGCTACAATCCTATTTGATGGGTCTCTTGGTTTTGTCCCTACACCTTCATGATTTGTGGGTTGACATGCCCTTCTCTATTTTGTACTTTACTATGGAAATTTTTACAATAAATATTTTAATTAGTTTAGGCCTTGATCGTTTTAGGTCTGAAAAGAAAAATTAATTTGATTTTGATAAAGTGTAGGAATTAAGGTATCATGAATTTTGTTAATAAGTGGATGTTAGGTGTTCGGGTGGGGACCATGGTATGGATATGAGTGTATGTGAGATTTAGTGTCTACAAAATCCAAAGGTAAATCAAAATATTATAAACATCAAACTTTTTTTGGAAGGATAATATAAAACCAAATCTAAACACAATATAAACATTGTAATCACAACCATACGTACTATATATATGAGATTGCATACAACCATGTGTAAAATTTACAACCATGTAAAATTTATTCATATGTTGTTTATTAAGAAAAAATGTCATAAATTATATTTCTAGAAATAAAAAGGACTACAAATATGGAGGGAAAAAATTAAATAATCTCAACATAGCAAGGATTTTACAAAGTGATAGATAATTTTCTCAAAAGAAAAAGGATGTGTTGTGCACAAGACAACAAACCACTTTTTCATGTTTTTTGATGTCTAAATATTTACTTTCCATACATGTTTGTGAATACCACATAAATTGAGATGCACGATTATTTTAAAATCTTCACATGCATCTTAAAGTGGAAAAAAATGTAATGATAAAATTTGCATATCCATATTATTCCTATTGTATTTTTTGCCTCATTTTGAAAATATATATATATATATATGGTGCAATATTGTGCAAAGTGGTAATAATTCCCCTAGAGTTTATGACCTATTATATAGACATCAATCAAACACTTGAACTCCATTTTTTCCTTACACACATCTTATCAAAGCATTTTTTTGACACATATCCACACATTCACTTTTCCTAATGAATCTCATGTGTATGTCTAATGGTGGCATGTGGAAGGATAAATATGGCTATTAAAAACTTTACCATTATCTTGACAACTAATTATGGCTATATGATTATCTTATTGTAATGAACCTAAGTTAATTTGATAGATATTAGTGAAGTTGAATTAGGAAGCATGGATTGTGCTTTATTATACACATTTTACATTTAAAAATATGGGTCTAATTTTTGCGATATTGAAAGTCAGTTAAATTTCTTCAATAGTATATCCAAGGTATAGGGATATATTAGTGGTAAGAGTAGTGTAGGATAAAAAGGAGAATGTATAAAGAGGGGAAGGTCTAGAAAGGTAATGACATGGTAATGGAAGGAGAAGTTACACTATAAGGTTAGATTTTCATAGGATAAGGAGGAATGGTATGAAGAACATATCTATATAGGATAGTGCTAGTAGTAACAATGGTGTGAACATATATAAAAGGATGGGAGATAAGAAAAATACTAGTGGAGAGAAAGGCGGTAGGACATGGGTGGTGGATCCCATGGAAGTGGTAACTATAGTATGATAGGAGGAATCATTATAAGAGGATGAAGGGTAGATGGATGCATAGAGGGTACAACATTATTAAAATCCATTAGAGTGGTAATATTATGAATAGTATTAATTCCCTAAGGATAGCCACCTAATACATTATATAAATTACTAGCCAATGAGTGAGGATATTTAGGGTGGAGAGGTGCATCAATACGTAATTATCAATTTAGGAAAATATCTTGTTTAGCAACATATGTATCTAAATCATAGTCTTGATCATTATTTTTCATCTTCTTTAATGTGGCTCTTTATATGGTTGTCATTAGCTATTATATCAAAAAATGATTCAATCGTCATTTTATTTGCTAGCCATATTAGAGTTAAGATGAAAACTCCATAAAACAAGATTTTAAAGGATATTAATTTAACTAGATAAAAGATCAAGGAAAACACTCTCAAACATGCAATATACCCCAATTGCTTAGACAATGCATATTTCCTAATAATGTGTGCAACTAAAAACTAATAACATGTAATGAATGGATGTAGGTGATAATAATTAAATAATCCTAATTGAACTAAGGTTGTCCCTTTTATATATTTAAGAAGTTGTAAGAGCATTGTATGAAATTGTAAGATGGGAATTACTTATGAAATGTTATATGACACATAAGAGAATAAAAAGGGGGGGTTACACTAGAATATTGATTAGAATTATGAAAATCATCAAGATCATCTTAAATAATGGGTTTGAATATGTCAAAAATGGAGTGTCGGTTATGAGGAGGAGGATTTGAATTTTTTTGACAAGATGTAAAGCATTTGTTAAATACATCCTATAAACCAAGTCAAGGAATATGGTGTTGGAATTTGTGCCAAATTTGGTGCCATTTTTAGGTCATTATTTTGGCTCATGGCTTTGGTAAACCACACTTGGTTTATGGTTTAAATTTTTCCTATTTATGGGTGTTTGAGATGGAGAAAGCATAATGATTTTATAGGTATCATCATGCTACTAGAAATTACTCCATATGAATCACATGTTGATGATACTACTATAAGGGTATGCACATGAATATTTTATTGTAAATGATATTATTATCAAATAATATAATTGGTTCATGTTTTTGGTTGTGGGATTTTTCTTCCAAGAGGATTTTCCCATGTACATAATTATGTTATAAATTTATAATTTATACATTTTTCTTGTAACTAAAATTAAATTTATTTTGCATATTTATCTCTTGATAGGTTAATATGGACATTTTTAATGCTACAAATGATACAATTTGTGGTTCTATTTGAACTTCATAACTTTATATTGTTTGTTTCCATATGCTATTAAGTTCTTATATATGTTTCACTTGGTCTTTCCATTTAGGAGCAGGCTATCCATAGCTTTGATTGTTGAAATGGGAAGGCATATTTCATTTACACATAGAACATAAAAATGTATACAAAATGGGGAAGCAAATCCAATTTGAATTCAAAAAATTTGAAAACACTTTAAAAACTTCCAAACAAATCCAATTTGAATTCAACAAATTTGAAAAAATTGCATCTAGGGTTTCAAAATTTAACATATCAATGCATTTTAAACTCTAAAAAATTTGAATTTCAAATACCTGGTTCTCGTTATGGAAGTCAGGTTGATGAAGTTTGGAGAGACCAAGTTGAAGTTGTGTTCGTCGGAAAGAAGAAATCAATTCGCTTGTTGTCACGGTCTCGGTTTGCTGCACGTAGGGAAAACAACTGGTAATTTTAGAAAGTGACAGTCGAAATGAGAGTTTTTGTTTTTTAGTCATATGTAAGGGGGTTCGGTCAAACCCAGGTTCGACCCAACCCATTTAATATTATTTTTTTTAATTTAGGGTTTAGGGTTTAGTCAAACCAATGGTTTGACCAAACATAGGTGTTCGACTGAACCCCTTGAGTTTGAGGAAAAGGAAAAAAATGAAATTTCCTTCCTCATATAAATTGTAAACCACTATTCTAAAGTCACCCGAATATTATACACTACTCACATTTGATGGTGACAACATATATAAAACTAGATCGGTATCATGGAAGACCTAAAAATAAAGAGTTATGGACAATTTCTATGGAAGAACATGAGACAATCATAGATGCGTTGCAAAAAAGAGAGGATGCAGATGGTACAATGGAATAAGTAAATATAGGTAAATATAGTTTTAGTTTTATATTGTCCTTTTAAATAGATTAAATACATGTTTTTATATTGCTTGTGTGTTATTAGTTGAAATTGATTTAAATTATCCTTTTATATCCTTAAGGCATCATCACAAATTCATCACATACTTTGAGATAAAAA
The DNA here is from genome assembly GCA_007258455.2 of Sequoia sempervirens. Taxonomy (NCBI): domain Eukaryota; kingdom Viridiplantae; phylum Streptophyta; class Pinopsida; order Cupressales; family Cupressaceae; genus Sequoia; species Sequoia sempervirens. Next base: position 167,041 of record VDFB02124242.1, on the reverse strand, counting down.
GGAGAGTCCATGCATATTCAACCTAGACAACATGGAATACTTGGTAAAAATAGGTAATTATTAGTTAAATTATATTTAAATACATGTTTTGATTTATATTGATATTGCTCATACATTAATAGTTAAAATTGATTTATTATCCGTTTTTGTATCCTTAAGCCATCATCACATTGATCTCATACTTTGAAACAAAAAGGAGAGGATGTAGATTCAACCTACACACATGTGTGGAATAATTTTAAATATAGGTACTTTAGTTGTGTACATATAGATAGTTCTATATAAATTAAAATACATGTTTTGATGATTTCATTGATATTTCTTATACCATTTTGATATCAGGTGGCGTGAAGACCTACTACATTTTGGGCACAAGTTTCATATTTTCTTGAGATGGCATATCCAAATTTTGTAAACATTGTTTTGAGTTTACATATATGTACATGCATACTTACACAATTATACATTTTGTACAAATTTGTATACATGTACATACACAATTATACTCTATACTTTTATGTATCAAAATCAATATTCTATATATTTTTTTTGTTAAATGTGCATGTTTTCCTTCTTTGAAACTTTAAATTTGATTGTATAATCACTAAATATCATGTATATTATTGTTAAATCAATTATATCAATTGCGATTAAATATGAGACATGTACTTTGAAGTATTTCATCCCCTTAATACGTCCTATTAGGACATATCCTAAATATTATACTTAATTATACCATTTGTTATGATGAGTCACCCTACTTTGAAACTTTAAATTTGATTGTATAATTCACTAAATAACATGTATATTATTGTTAAATTTTGTTGCCATAGGAAACTTCACCAAATTTTGACAACTTCTTTAATCCCCTTAAGACGTCATAATAGGACCCTTAAGACATCCTATTAGGACCCCTTAAGACATCATATTACGACATGAATTAAATAAACATTGACACTATTTAAATCATATGGAATGTGAATGTTATGATGAGTCATCCTAAATTATAAGTTACTTAATTATATCAATTGTGATTAAATATGAGACATGTACTTTGAAGTATTTCATCCCCTTAAGATGTCCTATTAGGACATATCCTAAATATTATGGGTATGTGTAGGATCATCATGGAAAAAACAACCCTTAAGTGACAAAAAAATTAGAAAAATTAGAGCTAGGAAACTTGACGTAAAAATTGAATAAGTTATCTATATTATTTCAAAAATATGTAAGAATAGAATGTGTAGAAAATTGAATGTAGTTTCTAAACTACTAGGTTTATTTTAAAAAAAATCTATTTGGTGAAAATTTGAAATTTCTAAGAGTACTTAAATTTCAAGGAAAAATAAAAGTAGGTGTCTGTCTGACCACCTAACCACAATAAAATGATAATATTTTTTATAATATTTTAGATATAAGTAGAGGACTCATGTCCCGATGTGATGCATATTTTTTGTAATTTTTTCCAAGTAAATAATTAATTATGAATTTTTTATTATAAATTTTAAAAATTAAAAAAACTCGTATGTCTAACCACCTTAACTTGGTCAAAACTTCATGAATTTTTTTTTTTTTTTTAAATCCTATAGTATGCAAAGTGTAGAATGTGACGCATGTTTCGAATTCAAAAAATGTGATACTGTTTGAAAGTTATAGATTTTTTTCAATTATCCTATCAATTAGGACTTTAGTTGTAATTCAAATAGAAAATAAATAATAATTATTTATTAAATTCAAAGTAAATCATAATTTATATTGGTGGAAATCTGAGAATCTCCTTTAAAAACCCTTTTCGTTTCATCAATTTTTGGTTTAAAAAAGTCGTCAGCCACATACCCTACAAAAAGCCATCATATCGCCACTTTTTGGCCCATCATGATCCTACACATACCCTTATACTTAATTATATCATTTGTTATGATGAGTCACTCTAAAGTGTAATACTTGTTTATATCACTTAATATTTATACTTAATTATACTCTTCTTTAATCCCCTTAAGATGTCGTATTAGGATCCCTTAAGACATCCTCTATTACGACATGAATTAAATAAAATATTGACACTATTTAAATTGTATAGAATTTGATTGTTATGATGATTCATCCTAAATTCTAAGTTAATTATATCAATTGCAATTAAATATGAGACATGTACTTTGAAGGATTTTCATCCCCTTAAGACGTCCATAGATGAAGATGTTTGCTATTATTTGATTTGTATTTTGAAATCATTTGGTTTAGGATGATGCTAATTACATGGAAAATTGTAGATTAACTTAGTTGTCTCTTTTGATAGAGGATGTGACTCCCATTCCAATAGATAGTACTAGAAGAAAGGGTAGACATAGAGGAAGAAGGTTGTACTATTTTTATTGGATGCTATTATTTGTTTTGATAGATTATAAATTAGTGTTTTTTGTGGAACATGAGGTCAAGAGGAATTTTTTTGTTCTTAAGTTTTCTCTAGCAGTTTGCATGATTTATAAATATGGGAGTACATGATTTGATTTCAAAACTTTAGCCTATTTTTGGATAATTAAGTTGTATGATTGTTCTTTAATTTTATGTAGTAAAAGAACTAGGAAATCTGGTGTATACTTATAGAACAATTTTTTTGGAAAAACTTGTTGCATTTTGATTGGTATTTATGTTTAGTTTATAGAATTTATTAATACTTTTGTTCTCTAATCTTGTATGGTATTGTTTATTTCTTAAAATTTCACCCTTTGTGATATATAAACGAGTTGTTTGTGTTTGTAGATTATGATTTATTTTCTTATTTTATTAGATAACCTATGTATTAGGACCCCTTAAGACATCCTATTAGGACATGAATTAAATAATTTCACTAGCTAATTATCATGTATGGAACACTAAATTTGTAAAGTACAAATATTGAAATGTCATATTAATTTCAACTTTAATTTCATATTTGTATTTAATTTCGCATTAATGTCCTATTAATTTCTTGACTATGAATCTTTTGGAAAGTACAAATATGTCATATCAATTACATATTAAAATTTCACATAAAATGCATAAATGCACATGTGTAAATGAAAATTAAACATTAATAAAGTCCATTATTTAGAATATATTAAGTCCATGAAACCAATATATATTAAGTCCATCATAGTACAACCCATGAATTAAAGTCCATGAAACAATATATGAAGTCCATGAGAAACTAATTATGTAGTCCATGAAATAATCAAGTACAATGCATGAAATCATCTAACTCTTATCATCTTTATAATCAAGAGACCTCTTCACACCAAGCGGACTACACAGATGACCTGAACCGCTCTTTACAAGAGAAATAAAGATGAAATTAGATGTAAGACAATTAAAATTGATTTAATGATAATTTGATTTATAATTCATCATAAAATTAAATTGCCATGATATTTGGCTCTGCATGCTCTAGTGCACCTAGACCAACCTCTAAATGCTCTGAATCAATCTACATATACAAGAGAAAGAAATTTGAAATTAGATGTAAGTCTACAATTAAAAATGATTTAATTCTTGATTTAATTTATAATTTATCATATTTAAATTGTACTGTAAGAGGTTGTGCGCCCTTTATTCCAGCACTTGTTTGTGCATGCTTAGCTAGAAGATGTCTCTCATGATATAAAAGAAAAGAATTTAACATGTATGAGCTCATATATATATATATATATATTCAATTTAAAATTTAATTTAAGTTTTTTTTATTCATAAATATTGTCGTATTAGTTTTCAAAAAAAAGATTTACATTTAGGCCAGATACTATCCAAAAAATTGAAACCCCATACCACCCAGTAGCTAACAAAACCCTACAACCACTGCACCAGACAGACCAACCCAACACCCATTACATACCCTAACACTACACCACCCCACATAAAGATGACCAAAATAGATAATTTAACATTAGCCATGAAACAAAGAACTTGCAATTCAATCCACCCATAACACACCGTCCGCTATCAGAAAATTATGGAAGAGATGATGCAAGTCCACCCTACCTAATGGCTCCAGAAAGATGCAATGTTTAAGAAAGATCAAACCACACCTCACCTAGTCTTGATGATTTTGAAGCTCCTCACTAGAAATGTCTATGATGAACAGATATAATTCTGCCCTCTCCCCAAGAACTAGAGCATGGTGCAAGTCTCGTGGATGTGGAACCCCCACACCTGACACTGCAACAATCATGATGTCCATAGCTCCCTCCAATAGGTTTTCCCAAACCAATTTCCTTGCAATTAGCATCACCATAGCCCATGACACTTCCAAGTCAAGAAGTCCAACAAGGAACCGAGTTGCTATGTTGGCGTTCATCCACCACTGCTTAAACAAACACATAAACTCCTCTCCTAGTAGAACTTCCACTACACCTAAAACTAGCTCATCCCACACTTTAAACACTGACTTCAGACACTCGTGTCAAATCCTGCCATAGAATGCCCACAATTTCCTACCATAAGTCAAACTAATAGGGGATTCCATCAATTCCATTGAAGAAAATGGTGAGCCAACACATCCAAATGACCATTTAACCTTGAACAAACATCACCATCCCATCAACTCCACTTCCCACAACATCCTTCCAATCGATAGGTTGTCGCAATTATGAGGCCGAATGGATGCCCAATATAGAGCCTCCACCACCCTTCTACATTAAATGACTACCATCATCCAACTCACCAACATCCCCCTGCCAATCAAGGCTATGTTACCAGCCTTCTAACGACACCAAATCCAACCCCTCCCACTTAGCAGCTATGGAATTAAATTTAATTTAAGTTATTCACAATGTATAATTTGTAATTGACTTTAAATATGATCAAAAAATTAAAAATTAAATTACCATGATATCTAGCTGCTATGCATGTCCTCCTTGAGGTGTTGTGACCTTAATAGGGTAGAAAGTGGTACTAACAAAGTCATACAAGGTCAAATTTAAAGCAAGTATATTTGAATTAGGTTAAAATATATATTCAATTTTGCACATGTTGTGTAGAAAATTCTTTAAACAACCTGAAATTCAGATGCCTCACAAGTAGCTGCCACATCTAATGTTTGTATGATCCCCATTCTCATTGTTGTGTCAACCTAGATATACATATAGAAATTTAATGCTTATAATATTTACAAGTGTACGCACACATTTGATATATAGTGAATTCAAAATTCATAATTGTAAGTATAGTAACAAGTTAAATAATTTAGAATATAAATGTACCTGCATCTGATGTGAGTCACTCAACAATGGATGAGCACTCAACAAGCCCTTAGGTGGAATCGACATGGAATTCGATGGAGTCCCCTAAATAAAATTAAATATTTAAAACATGTTCATGATTTCAAATTACAATTTAAAAATTCACTTAGTCAAAAAAATATTTCATATATAATTTAAAAATTGAAATCAAAATACCCCATAAGGGTTTTTGACTAGCATTGGTGTCGACATATGTACTTGAGGAGTTGATGATTCCCCTATGGTTAGTTTCATCTACACCAAATTGTTTCATTTCTAAAACATGTTACAATTTTTTTAATATATATGTTCATTAAAATTCTTATTTAATTCAACTTGTAGATGCATATTTATACTTGTGTCATGGTGTTTCTAGGGTGATTCTCTACAATAAGAAATTCTATGAATGAATTGATGTGACCAGATGACCCACCAAAATCTCTATGTCCACCTAAACTAGGTGTAGCCTGATCAAGTCCATAGCATAACTGATGGCAACTAGTACATACATGGGGTGTCGACACTCATGGAGTGGTACTGGGACCAACTCCATAGAACACTCCTAAATCATCACGGTCTCTAGGCTCCCAAGCCACCATCTCATTAGCATGCTCATCAAGGTTTCCTGTGAGTGTACTCAAAGATCCTAGAGTGGATATCATTGCACGTTCATGCACAAGTGTGGGAATTTCAGGACTAAGAGGAGAAACAAGGGGTTGCGCATGCATGGGACATTGGGGATCAATGCTTTCCCCTAACCTTTATTGTGCCATGTTGCCACCAACACCTTGAAATGATTTAAAATCAAAATAATTGGTATTTTTCCCCAAAACAAACTCTACATATAGTTTCCTCAAAAAGCATAATGGGAGCTCTAGACTAGTGTGTGGTGGATTATCAAATACCATCCACCATTGATCCCAAAAATGTGCACTCATCTATGGATGTATACACCACCTCATGGATATTCTAGATTTAGTTGCAGGAATGGGCTAGTGAGTATTAGGGTTGATAAAATAAGGTGTTAGATGGGATTTCATTATTTTTAGGTCTAAAATTTGTTTATATGAGAGACCATCTACATAAAATCATCTCATCTCCTCCCTATCTCATTGATGCCTATCTAAGTCGGAATCAATAGACCTAATGGCATCGACAACATTTTGCATCGCAAATGAAAATCATGTCACATGTGATGGAATCAATGCTTCATTTTTCATAGCATTGATTTGATTTTGAATGTATGCAACATTTTCATTGATTTGTGCTCGCAAGCGAACCTCATCGGATCCAACCAATGGTGGAGGTGGGATATGAGGTGGAGAGGGGGGAGGGGGAGATGGAGGTGGAGGGGGTGTAGGTGGAGGTTGTTGAGGTGGATTAATGATATCAACAATATCAAATTGATCCATGATATATATATAAGTGTTCACCGACATTAAAATATACAAAATTAACATACAAACTTACAAAATTACAAGAAATAGTTAAATTTTAAATGTACATGCAAATTTGTTTAAATAGGATGTGCATACATATACATACACATACATACATTGTTTCAGCTTGAGCATATACATACAAATTTCAAAATTTAAGATACATGCATTTAAAATAAAAAAAAAATAGGATGTATAATGCATGCATATGTGTCGTAGAAAAAGGTACCTGTTGCTTGACATGGGAATAATTTATAACAAATTGGACTTAATGAGGCCTTGATTCAGGTGTTGTAAGGCATTTTATGCATCCACACTAGGTCTTGGACCCTTGCAAATCGAATAACATACTTTTATCAATGTCTTGTAAAGGTGTTGTAAAGTGTTGTAAAGGAATTTCACACTTTTCTAGACTTGATGAACCCATTTTCCCCTAATTCAACATTATAAAATGTGTTTAATAGCATTATTACATCAATCTAGGTCTTTGAATTAAACTTAGTGTTAAACTAGTGTTGTAATACATGTCTTGCACATTCACATTGGTTCTTGTGCCTTCCTAGGCTATGTGGACCTCATTTTAATGTTGTAAAGTGTATTTAATCACACTTTCACATTGAATTTTGCTTCCCAAGCCCTAATATACCTTTACATCATCATTAGGCCCCTATTAACCCATATTGTGTATCCTGAGGCAATATTTGATCAAATACCTGACAAAGTTGCAATTTAAACTTATTTCCTTATCTCCTAGCATCCTGGTTGTCAAATTGGCCCCTGTGGGACCCATTTTCCATCCATGATGAATCAATCCTATCTAGGTGGGACCCATTCTCCATGGGTGGTGAATGAGTCCCATTTGGCTCAATTTTGACCTTTGAGCAGGAAAAAAGTGAAATTTAAGTTTAATATTCTTTCACGTCGGCCTTAGGGATCCAATTAATAGGTGAATAAGGTGAAATAATTATAAATATAAGTCTTTTAACCCTAATTCACATCTCTTATCATTCATTCATCCATCATTCTTCTATCTCAAGTTAGGAAACTTAAGGTTTCATCATTTCAAGTCTCCAAGATATCAAATTTTCAAACATTCAAGGGAAAATCCTTCATGTTTTGTTGCAAAATTTCAAGGTCAAACATCATGGCAAGGTAATCAACTCCATTATTTCATTTTTAATTACATTCTTTCATCATTTTGGTTTAATTACCTAAAAGGGGGTTGACCAAGGCAAACCCCCATGCCCTAACATTCAACATTTCTCTCTCTTGTCTCGTGTGTTTGCATATTTAGGTCTCTTGGGAGCTTGGAAATCATTAAGAATCAATTTGTAAGGTTGCTCAAGTCTTCTCTTCATTAAACAAGTCAAAATATCTACAAAAACTTTTTTTCATGTTAAAAAATTAGAGTTTCAGAAGCATAGACCTATAGAGAATCAAAGTGCAGATCGAGAGCTATGAATTCCACCTTTGAATATTCAAAAATTCACAAGTGGAACCATTCACCATGGGTGGTGAATGAGTCCCAATTCTAGGTCAATTTTGATTTTTCTGCATTTTTAAATACCCTTTTGTCTAAAACAGATTCTAGAACAATTTTGCAGAACTGGGACTAATTCACCCAAAATGGCTAATGAGTCCCACCAGGCCTGAAAATCAACATCAATAACATTTCAAATATCATTTCTAGTATTCATCCACATTCTAGGAACACACTTTCAGTTTGGTTCATTTCTATCGATAGTTTTGCATTCGTTTCTAGGAGTTTTGCATTACACAATGTGTTTTCAAACAAGTTGTTTTCCTTTAGTTTCCATTCATTAATCAATCAATCTTACTAGTTTCTTGCATTCAAACATTGCATCGAGGTATATTGCATCCTCTTTCCATCCATATTGCATTAATCCTTGAATTTGAGCATAAGCATTTTGGCCCTTCTTTCTCCTTTTAGGTGAAAAACCCTAGAAGTGCTAGAAAAGATTAGGGTGCCAAAAATCTATGTTACAGCATACATCATTCAAATTTACCATGTGTACATACAAATTTGAAAATTTAAGATCTATAACTATGTAATTTTAATACATCTGTACATAGTAAAAAATAAACTTAAAACATTCACAAAAAGCTCATTTATGTCTAATGCGTGTAAATTACATTTTTCCAACATGAGAAATTATGATAGTATTCATAAATTATACTATTAAATAAATTCATCATTATACTATTATATTCATCAATTCAACACTAAAAAATATCCATCTAACCAAATTCATAAATTCATCACTAAAAATATCCATCCAACCATATTCATAAATTCATCACTAAAAATGACCATAGGACCAAATTCATAAATTCATCACTAAAAATATCCATCCAACCAAATTCATAAATTCATCACTAAAAATATCCATCCTACCAAATTCATAAATTCATAAATATAAGATATAAATATAGCTTCTTAGAACTATGAAGTTGAAGAAAGAAAGTGCATCTTACAAGCCTACGGACCTGCAAGGAGGAAACCCCCAAGATATCTCACATGAAGAAAGCCCCATGAAGTAAACACCTTACAAGCCCATAGACCTACAAGGAAGGTGTCCCCCAAGAACTCTCACATGGAGGATACCCGAGAAGCATCCCCCAAGATATTTCACAGGGAGGAAGCCAAGAAAGCACCCTACACACCCAAAAACCTGTAGGGAAGGTATTCTCTAAGATCTCTCACATGAAGAATACCCAAGGAAGCACCCTATAGACCCGCAAAGCTATAGGAAAGCTAACCCCAAAGATCTCTCACATGGAGGAAACCCAAGAAAGCACCCTAGAGACCCGAAGGCCGGTAAGGGAGCCACCCCCAAGATCTCTCGCATGGAGGAAGCTCAAATGAAGTGCCCTACAGGCTATCAGACTTGCAGGGAGGTATCTTCCAAGATCTCTCACATGGAGGAAACCTAGGAAAGCGAACTCTACAAAGTCAGGAAGCGGCCACATAGGCAAGTAAGCAAACAGTCACATAGTTGCCAATAATTTGGAAGACTTTCAAAGGGCTCCCTTGGGAACCCATCGTGAAGAAGGGGTCCACTCAAGGGATAGATAGCTCGAAAGTAGATTTTTTCTTTCTCAAATCGATCCATCATCAAGGGATCCTTTTGAAAGATGTTCACTTCATCAAGGAATTTGAAAGGAAGAATATGCCCCCATGCGAGGGGAAGATCAAAGTTGTCCCACTTCGGAGGAAGGTTTTCAAGTCCTTTATTTACGAACCCATGATGAAGGAATCAAATTTTGTTAGGGTTCCAAGTTGAGAATGTGATTCTTGAAAGATGTTTATGAAGATTCTCAAGAAAAGATTCCTTGGAAATGAATGCATTTTCTGAAAACCAAATTGTTGAAGAAGAGGAGTTGTCACACATGAGAGGGACAACTCAAGCAAAGAAGAGAGAAAGAGAAAGGGAAAGCAAAGGAGAAAACACAAACAAAGGGCACAAGGGGATCTAGCTTAGCGGGGTCAGATCTGTCCATGCTCATATAAATTTAATAGGTAACTGTGGTGCAAGGCTAAAGATCATCAATCCCCAACCAAATAAGGAAGAATGCACAAAAAATAAAGTAAAAAATAGATTGGTTCAACATGGAAGGGAAGCCGAAATGCCCCCAACTCTTTGCATCATCCCCAATTTATCGAAAATCAAGCACAAACATGGAAGAATGATGATATAAATAGAAGAAGGTTTACAACACAAAAGCCAAGCCTATATCCAAGCACCAATAGGGGTGACAAGGGTCATCTAGGTGCATATATCACGATCATGGGGGAACACATCACAAAACACACACACACAATATCAAGAAGAGGCCTCCTCCTAACACTAATCGACCAATAGGTCATATGCTTCCCACTCTAGGTCATCATAGGGGGAAGAAGGATGAGCATGTAGTGGTGGGATGTTAAGAGGAGGATCATTCGGCCCTCCTACAACAAGGGCCAAGGAAGAAGTCCCCACAAGGTCTTCTTCATAGATCTCTTGTGGAGCTAGGGTCAACAATTTCATGAAGATTGCTGACAAGGCTGAAACTTCATCCACAAAGTTAAACATGCACCCCACAGAATCATCATGTTTAATTTCAGTGGATAGGGCAGGCTACGCCTGAGATTCACCACTAGGCTCACCAAATGACTCAGGAGTGGTGACAAACTCAGGAGAAGCCAGGACTGGTTCCGTCACTAGGACAAAACAAGTTAGCACAAGACCACCTCGTCAAGAAGGTGGGCTCCTCTGATGTCCTTCGTTACTAGGACCACACTCCACTTTTTTCTTTGTCGGAGGAGAAAAACTCCCGATAGATGAGGCTAGAGGTGAGAAGGAAGAGGAAGAAAGAACTATAGTGGATATAACCAAGATATTAATCATATCCATAGGCCTTGGGAAAGCTTGGATATCCAAAACAGAAATCAACAAAGGTGGCTCCATCAAAGGAGCAATGAACACTTGTACCCCCTTGGGGTTAGGCTCCCCATAATATGAAACACCAAAAACACCTAACCCTAAGGATATATAAGTATTACAAAATATAGGAAGAATCTCATCATTAAGCATAACAACATCATGAGTAGTTGTTAAAACTATACTATCATTATTTAAGGCACCATCCCTCTAGAGGCATCAAATGGATGGAAGTTGAGGTAAGAGCTAAACCACTATTAGCCACATAAGAATCAATTATCAAATCTAAAATGGTGGGAAATATAGGGGTTTTTGTGTGAATGGGGGTATGCACCTATCTTCCCTATTTCATTAAGGAAAAAAATCCCCTAGGATAAGATTGAATTACAACCCTTAGGTGAGTAAACCTTAATGTAGATCTTGTTGTTTTCCTTATGATTGAGAATGGGGTAAATCAGCTTGAAATGCACTTTTGGGAGATGAATTAAAAATACTAGAAATGAATCCAATTATGCAATATGAAACTTGAAACATCAATTTAAAGAATAACCAAAACAAAAACCATTAATTTCTGGTAGATCTAAGAAGGGGAAGATTTTATGCACCTGTCACCAATTTTTCTGCTAAGTGTCTTCCTAAGACAGATTCACCGTAGGGTGAATGGGTCTTGCTATAGGGATCCAAAATATGTTTTGATAGACCTTTGCTCTTGGATATTCACTCTTGATTCCTCCATATTTCACAGTTAGAATGTTGAAATTAAATTTTGCAAGTGAGTTTTCGTGGCTTGAAAACTTTGATGAAAAATTTGATCTTCAAAAAATTGCACTTTTGATCAATCTTCAATCTTGCTTCACTTGTAAATCTACAACACATAGAGAGGGAAAAATTGTTTTTTTTAGTGAATAGGGGTTTTCCTTGGTCAAACCCCATTTTGGTAAGTAAACCTTGAAATGAAATGAAACATGAATGGAAGGAACGATGGATGAACAATGCTATGTTGCAACTCATCAAACCCTTGAATGGAGATACTTAGAGGACTGAAGTCTAACACATCTCTCCAAGGTCTTGATCTTTCATTAAATCACTTGATTGGGTGTTGATCTCGATGCTTGAATCTTGACTTGAATGCTAGAAACCTACATTACAATGTTAGCTCCAAAAATATGCATGAATGAAGATAACTTTGACATGATCCGCTTGAGATCTTGAAAGCTACAAAAAATGACTAAGAAATATGCTCTTGAATTCTCTTGACAATAATCTTAGCTCTAGTGAAATTTGGATAATATTTAGATAAGATCTAAATTGATAAAAAGACCTTGTATTTATAGATAATTTTCTAATTTCTTGACAATTAAACATCAAAGGCCGACAATTGAAAATTAAATTTGAATCATGAAAATATTGCCAAAAACATATTAAAAATTGAGGTCATAAACTTAAGGAGGAACCATTTTCCCATGGGAAAATAGGTCTTAGGATCTAAATCCAGGACACTTCAATTCCAAGACAATTTAATTAATGTTTGTAATTGCTTAATACAATTTTCCCTTTTGGAAAACAAGATTAATTAGGCTTTTAAATGCATAATTGGTCTTATTAGAAGTTTAATTAAGTCCAATTAATTAAGGGACCCAAACATAGTAAAAATGTAAAGGAGTACAATTTTTGACACTACATTTAGCCCCCACTTTAGTGAGAGGATGAGCCTAAGGCTCAAACTCACACTAACATAGTCAAACAAGCGTCAAGAGAGGTCTAATTGTACAACTATTGGAAATATAATATGACAAAGGTCAAGGAGGATGATCAAGCCCCCAAGATCTAAGATCTCGTGGCAAACCAACAAAGGCACAAAGAGACACATGCCTATGTTAAATAAGCAGTAGCAAGACAAGATGCACAATCATACAATGCCAAAATTAATGAGAAGATAAAAGGGGTGGATCAAGCTTTGACTATTTGTCCAATAGGTATGGATCAAGCCTTAGTTGTTTGTCCAAAAAATGCTCACAATTAGGAATTGTTGTCCACTATGCAAACAATATATTCACACGGGCTAGTGAAATCCACTGTCTACTAGGTGAGTCTAAAAAGGTGGCTGATGGGAAAGTCATGTTGGGTCTACAAGATATCATGTATTGATCATACCAAATTTATACCTCCTAATAACTTTGATAAGGTTCCACAAAAATGGTCACAAGGCTAGCAAGCTACATTATGCTAGACACTCATGAAAAATGATCCATCGGAAAGCACGTTTTGTTATGCATGGTGGCCTTAACAAAGGATGTACATGCAATAGGGTAAGATATTCAAATGAGTTTTGCTTCATTCATGAAAGGTCTCACCTTAGGGAACACTATGCCTAATGTCTCGAATAGAGGACTAGTTGATGATAAAAGATTCACAACTTAGGGAATGCAAGTTGTAGCTTCACCACTAAGAGGAATGTCATATGCCAAGAAATGTCACACTCTTGAAGGATCATCAAACCTAATGTCACCACCAAGAAGACACAACACATGAAGTAAGAAGATCATAATTTAAAGCAAACAATGAGCAGTTACGTGTATGCCCCCACTTTAAAGAAATTGCTATACCCCGTGTGAGAAATTAATTTAAAGTAGAACACAATAAATGCCAATACATGAGAAATTTATTCAGAAATCCCTATGTAAAACATATTTTTCTATGTAGAGCTACATCATGAAAAGGAAGTTGTCACATATGCAATCATAAGATAACACATAAGGGATCCATGGATTTTGGGTCAGTACATGTCTTTGCTATGTAGTGATGTAATTGATCTCAGAATCATCATCATTGCCCAAATAACTCATGGAACAATAAGCACAAAGGAAGAATGAAACATAGAGAGAGAGAGAACACATAGAAGACTTTGGGTAAACATGGAAGAGACCTGAATGTCTCGACGCCTTGCATCATCCCCAAAAGGAAAATGCAAGACAAGAGAAAAAGATAAAGGTGTACACCATATAGAAGAATGCAAATACAAATAGTAGAATGTCATGATAGGTTCACTTCCTTTATATCCTTGCACTAATAGAGTGACAAGGGTCGTTCAAAGTAGGCTCACAAACATATAAAGACACACCAAGTAGCATTGTACGGGGTATCACATTATGCAAATGCAATCACAAAGAACATGAAAAGAAGACAACGACAATACTAGTATGGAACATGTGATTCAAACTATACCAGGTCATCTACATCCCAATCTTGTTCATCATATGCAGAAGGAAAATAGCTAGCCAAAGGGACAATGACAAGTGTTGTACTAGGATCATCACTTGGTTCAATGCATGGTGAGTCACTCTTTATAGAAGGATCATCATGGTTGTTATCATCTAGGCTCATGAAAGAGGAAAACAATAAATTTAGCTCGTTATGCACTTCCTCATCAATCTTAACAATCTCATCATCATCCAAATTAATCATAACAAGAGGCCTAATGACAATGTTCATTGAAGTTTCTTGTCATTTTTGTGGCGAAGGTGGAGAATCATCATGATTTGTTTCAATTAGTGTTTGATCTTTATTTTTTATTTTATTCTCTTCATTTAAATTATGAGCAATAACACGACATCTACACCTACGCTCTTTATCATTTCTATTTCTTTTTACATGATTTTCAAGTTGTGATTGTGTAGGAGCGGCTTTATCAACCATAGGTTTCTTTTCTTTCTACAAGGGAGGAATGGAGAGAACCATGGAAGGTTGTTCAACCATTTTATCTTTAGCTTTATAAACACAATATGACCTGTATTGTTGTCTCATGGTCTCTTATAGGAAACAGGTGAAGGATTTGTCATGGGTTGATCTTGGTTACTTGGAAGGGATTTTGGTTCAATTGTGGCTTCATCAATTATAAGAGGCTCAATCATGGGTTGAGGCATGTTGGTAAGGGATAATTCTTCTATGCACCTTGCCTTGAACTTTTGATAAGATTTGAAAAAGAAGTCCTCACAAGGCTTAAGAGGTTCCATAGGTTCAGTCCAAAAGAAATCCAATGAGAAATTCCCACGAGATTAAAGCCACTATGGTGCACAGTAAAGATATCATTGCTAAATGGAAACTTTAAGCATTTATGCACTATCGATGGGATGACATCCATGGAGCATAGCCATGGGTAACCAAGCTTCACATAGAATTGGTCTGACGATGGAATGATGGAGAATGAGACATCCAATTGTTTTAGTCCAACTATTAAAGGAAGAGTGATCAAACCTATCGTAGGGAAAGCAAAACCATTATGTGTTTTGATCCATGCTTTGAGTTGTTCATAAGAATATTGATAAAGTTCATGCAAAAATAAGAATTCCTCAGTGATCATATTCTCTACACACACGAGATTAATTAATATCCCATTAGTAGGAAGTGTCATTGATTCTTCCAATGACATAAAGAGGACCATCGGGTGCACATCTAATTATGTCATTTTGTGAGAAAGCAATATCAAGGGGAATTTTGGTTTGGCCCTTACAAGGTTGTACATCAATGAAGTCAACCACACGTTGTAAGTATTTTTCATTTTCACTTATATTGTCATTATTTTCATCTTGAAGTTTGTCAACATTCATCACATCATTCTTAGTATCAGTAGCTTTCACAAAAGAGACATTATGATTTGGCATGGGGTTGGTAAATATTTGTAAATTTTGGTTGGGTGGGGCAATAAACTTGTTTTCTTGATCATTAACACCACCAATCTAAAAGTGATTAGAATCGATGAGGTCTTGCACAATATGTTTAAGAGCTTACATTGTTCGGTACCGTGTCCATTTTGTCGATGATAATAGCAAAAGGCATTGGAGTTAAAGTTTGGAGGTAAGGTCTTAGTGGTGTCAATGGCTCTTACATGGGGTAAAGTAACTAAGTTCTTACTTATAAGTTGCAACATGTTGCAGTGAAGGGTATCAGGTAACAAGGTAAACTATCTACTCCTTTCCCTAAATGGATATGGATTTGTCATTTTTATGGCAATCGCTTGGGAGTTAACATGTTAACTTGTTTGAGGTGTATTGAGTTGTAAGAAGCCTTTATTTTGTTTCTTGAAGAGTTGGAAATTTTCATGGGGAACGGGTTCAGATTAATTACAAATGTCAATTTACATGTACATTTCATTTGAATTTAATCTCTTTCTAATCCTAGTGTTTGGGGAACACTTTCATATCAACTCTCAGTTCAATTCAATTCAGTTCAATATCAGTTTAGTTCATTTAGTTTAGTTTAGTTCAATTTAGTTCAGTTATGGTTAAGTTATATTTAGTTGCATTTGGTTAGTTTCAGTTGAATTCTAGTTGACTTCAGTTGACATGGAATGCATGACTAATGAATTGAGTTGTGTGACAAATAATAGGTTATACATTCAGTTAAGTGGGGATGATCAATCATGCATGGTATTTGCATGAATTGTGGAGAGATATGTTTTAGTTAATAGATATTGACTTGGACCCACCTTGGGCACCCAAGTTGGCATCTTGGAGTTAACACTTTTGCATGATAAGATATTTTATGAAGAAGATAAGCTTAGAAGATATATTTAGAATCAATGTTGAGTTATGACTTTAGTTTGGGATGCCCAAATGGATGAAGTACTTGTTTTGACATTGTTCTTCACGACATGACTCTACTTCCAAAGAATAGGTGTGGGTTTTGAGAGATACACATTATGCTTTGTAATTGTAAACTCTGTGGAGTTTACAATTCTCATTATTGTCTATATATTGCAATAAGTTGAAGAGATTGTTAAGAAAAGCATCAAGAAGTTCATTGAATGAACGAATTGAGTTATTTGGTAAAGAACAAAACCATTCCAAGGTTGTGTCTTTCAAGGATCTAGGGAAAAGTTTAGCCAAGAGCTTGTCCTAAAAAATAAAGTCGCTACATAAGGTTGTGTATGCCGAGACATGGTTACTCTAGGGTCTCCTTTTTCACCTTATTTCTCAAATTTAGGAATCTCTATGCCTCGTGGCATTTGTGCTCACAATATCTTTGAGGATAAGGGGTTTCTTTTGACATATTGTGATGGTTGGCCATTTTGACTTTGGTTCAATGTGTCAGTTTGTTGTTGGAGGGATAAATTTTTTTGTAAGAGTTGGTTAAGGACAAAATCATTGGTTGTGTTGTGAGATGGAGGTGAATAAGGTGGAGGTGTATATGTGTTTGGAGGACAAGTGAATTGTAAGTTTGTGAGGGGAGATGGATTAGGAGATATGAGATTTAAATGCACAAAGCTAAGAGGATTCCCAATGGAAATACCTAAGGTGGTATTGACATTGCTAGTGGGTTTTCTTGTTGTAACAGTTGGATTAGTGTATGTAGAATAAAGGTCATAGTTGTAGAAAGAGGAATTGTATTTCCACCTTGACTTTGAGTGTACCCCAAAGTTTGAGCACAACTAGTTGTTACATAGGAACATGTTTATCAAAAAAGTGAGCTAGGCTACACACAATCTCTATTCCTTGTTCATTAGCAATCATTTTCCTCATCTTATCTATGACAAGAATTGTAGTACCAACAATATATTCAGTACTCACGATTTTTCATAATTTTTCTAAATCTTCATCCATTTGTTTGAGCTCTTCTTGAGGGACATTAGCAACCATTGTGTCAACAACAATCACATTGGTTGTGGGTAGGATAGGCATGGAAAATGAGGTATCAAAACTATGGTCCATAGTGGGTTGACTAGTATCAACACTATGAGTGAAAGAGTTGGAAAAATCAAGATCCATGATGGATGTAGTTTCATAGGGTAGCATGAGTCTTGAACTATGTCTCACTACAATATTGGTAATAGGACACTAGGTTGTGAAGCTCATGCAAGTTTCACCAATCCTAGGTGTACCCAAAATGGAGAATAGGCACTATGTAAATGCAATAATCACCCAAAAGTATGAAGTGCAATGCAAGTATGTAAAAAGAGAGCAATTTTCAGATTTAAAACAAGATAATTTACTAATTTTGCTATGCAAAAACTTGAAACTGGTGCATTTTAATGTCAATTTTGATTTCAAACAATGCACTTGATTGGTCAATTGAACTTTTAATGTAAGAAGGTACATATTTTTCTGATTTTTAAAACCAAAACACATAATTAACAACAAATTAGAATAGAGCAAACAAAGACAAATTTCTTCCTAGAAATTTGGAAAAGCACTTGTATAGGGACTTATTCGCCCTAGGGTGAATGGATCCTAGGTCATGGTTTTAAAAAATCAAAGTTTGAATTTCTTGCTTAATGTTTGAATTTCTAGTTTCAGGTTGCAAACTATGATTTCAATGATTGAATTTTCTAGATTTAGGTGTCCTAATGCAATTGAAATTATTTACAAATGATGAACAATGTGAAACTTTTTGAAATGCAATTTTATCTCAATTATGAATGTGAATGACTAAAAATACACTAATATGCAAGTACTATGCAAAATCAATGTAATATGCACATGCAATTTTTTTTTGGATTTTTTAGATTTTAAACAATGCAAAATGCAAACTTAAAACCCTATATATGAGATACAAACCAATGCAATTTTATCAACCCTAAATAAATCCTATATATGAGATACAAACTAATGCAATTTTATCAACCCTAAATAAATAAATAATTTGATGGTCTAGAGGTTATTCTTAACATAAAACTTTTACCATAAGTTTTGAAGTGATTCCCAAATTTGCACATTCTTTTTATAAGTTTGCATGATAATTTATAAATCATTTAATTAAAATAGTTGTGAGTTAATACGTTTTCTTTAAATCTAATAGGTGCATCACCACAGTTCAACTTTTCCAGTTTTGCATTAGATTAAGTTTTTCCCTTTTCCCATCAAAGTTTCAAGTCTATAATAAGATAATCATATAGGAACCAGCCTAGAATCTGGAGGTCTATCTTCGCCATAGGAATACCCACGACCTAATTAATTAAATGATTTATAAATTATCATTTAATTAATTGACTTTACAAAAATAGTATCATGCAAACATATAAAATGAAATGATTTTCTTTTTTTTCTTTTTTGAAACAAAGTCAAGACCATGGTAATGATAAAATGTAATGTGCTAATTTTAGATTGTGCATGGAGAAGATAAACATCGAAAATACTAAAAAAAAATTCACTCATGCATAAGTGGGACTTGAACTTCAGTGTTCAGTTCATGCAAATAGTGAGGCTCTGCTTTCAACTCCACGTTAGTTCATAGGATATTTTGGTCATGCACATGGAGAGGTGGAGTTACTTGTTTGGCTGTATAAATGCACACAACTACTTAGAAATTCAAGTAAATTGTGAACCAAGCAACCCGAATGCGCTAAAAATATTGACTAAATACAGTTGTAAGTTTTGGTTGAAGCTCGTTAAATTTTATAATGACTAAGAAGCCAATAATTACCAATGAAGTATCTACTGTACTCCATATCACTTCATGCAGATTGCCAAAAACTGTTGTCAATCAGATTGCACCTAAATACTTGAATGATTAAATTCAACAATCTGTTGAAACATGGGAACTATCTTCAGGTTGTGGGTGTTCTTATGGTGAAGATAGACCTCCAGATTCTAGGTTGGTTCCTATATGATAATCAATTAGGTACTTGAATGGTTTGTTTTGAGAAAAGGGTAAGAAGGATTGAACTGAATGCATGAACTAATATTAAAACCTCAGTGATGCACCTAAATGATGGTAAACTTGCAGAATAAGAATGATCCACAACTTATATTTTCAGGAAAAACTATTAACATAATGCAATTTGAACACTTCAAGCTACTCAACCAAATTGTAGAGGAGAGGAGTGAAAATCTTACCACCTCCACCAAGAGCTCACTAGCTAATGGAGAAGAAAATGAGAGGACTCAAGCGCTGTTGAAATGGTGTTGTTCCACACTTGCTCTACAAAGTTGATGGAGTGTTGTTGTTGTTGCTATGGAGTGTAAAGTGCTACTTGAGAGTAATGGATGCAAAAAAGGATGTGTAGAATGCTTAGAAGATTGCTTGGACTTGTGAAGAAGTTGAGATGCATAAAGGAAGAGTGAATTTGAAGGGAGAATGAAAATCAAATTAGTTACTCCCATATATTGAGATGCAAGAAAGGTTGTGTAGAATGCTTAGAAGATTTGAGTTTTAGAGATATATTGTTGAACTATGAAAGGCAAATGAGTGAAATAGATCAACAAGAGGAGATTTCAAGCATAAAGAGTACTTTTCTTGATTTTCACAAGCAGTTTAAGAGATTTCATTAAAAAAAGTTACGAAAACAGAATGCCTCAAAAACATTAAAAATAGCTAACCTAAAAACGGAGGAAAAAAAAGTTACACAAACAGAATACCTTAAAAACTTAGAAAGAATGTCGGGTTCACCAAAATGAAATGGTGGGAAATATAGGGGTTTTTTGTGTGAATGGGGGTATGGACCTATCTTCCCAATTTCAATAGGAAAAGGAGATCCCCTAGGATAAGATTGAATTACAACCCTTAGGTGAGTCAACCTTAATGGAGATCTTGTTGTTTTCCTTATGATTGAAGATGGGGTAAATCCATCTGAAATGCACTTTTGGGAGATAAATGAAAAATACCAAATGAATCCAATTATGCAATATGAAACTTGAAACATCAATTTAAAGCATAACAAAAATAAAAACCATCAATTTCCAATGGATCTAAGGGGAAGACTTTATGCACCTATCACCAAAAGCTCCTGCTGACTGTCCTCTTGGGATAGATTCTCCCTAGGGAGAATGGGTCTTGCTACAAGGATCCAAAATATGTTTTGAAAATTTTTTTCTCCTAGATCCGCACTCTCAATTCCTCCCAATTTCACAGTCAGAAAGTCAGAATTAAATTCTACAAGTGAGTTTCTGCGGTTTGACAACTTTGACAACTTTGCAAAATTGCATTTTTTGATCAATCTTCAATCCTTCTTCACTTGTAAGTCTATAACACACAAAGAGAGGGAAAAATTGTTTGTTTTTGGTTAATAAGGGTTTTCCTTGGTCAAACCTCATTTTGGTAATTAAACCTTGAAATGAAATGAAACATGAATGGAAGGAATGATGAATGAACAATGCTATGTTGCAACCCACCAAACCCTTGAATGAAGATCCAAGTAGTGGATTCTAACACATCTATTCAAGGTCTTGATCTTGCATGAAATGGCTTGATTGGATGTTGATCTTGATGCTTGAATCTTGACTTGAATACTTGAAACCTACATCACAATGTTAGCTCTGAAAACATGCATGGATGAAGATAACTTTGACATGATGCTTGAGATCTTGAATGCTACAATAAAGGACTAAGAAATATTCTCTTGAATGCTCTTGAAAATAATCTTAGCTCTTGTGAAATTTGGACAATCTTTCTAGGATTTGAATTGATAAAAAGACCTTGTATTTATAGGTAATTTTCTAATTTCTTGACAATTAAACATCAAAGGCCAACAATTACAAATTGAATTTGAATCATGAAAATGCTACTAAAAACATTTTAAAAATTGGGCTCCTAAACTTAAGGAGGATCCATTCACCCTTGGAAAAATGGGTCCTAGGACTTAAATCCAAGACACTCCAATTCCAAGGTAATATAATTAATGTTTGCAATTGTTTAATACAAGTTTCCCTTTCGAAAAATGGGATTAATTGAGCTTTTAAATTCATAATTGGGCCAATTAGAAGCTTAGTTAAGTCCAATTAATTAAGGGACCCAAACATAGTGTAAAAATGTAAAGGAGCACATTTTATGACACTACAATATCATTCTTATATAGTAGCCTACGAAGCGTGCTTGGTTATGGGAGAGAGAAAACTATCCATGCATTAAAGATTTAACAATGAAAGTATAATGAGGTGTATATAAACCCTAATAAATAGAAATCAGATATAAAATAAAAGATGAAAGCAATATAAAATACTAGAATTGAAACAACAAAAAAGCATGCTATAGTCAAACCTTGAGGGGTGCAAGATAGGTTAGGCCACTAAATAAAAAAGTGGAAATAAATTATTAAAGGATATCTAGCTAATTAATGTAATTAAAAATTAACAATAACTATCGTCTTAGAGAAGATTTGATTCCAAACAATAAAAAAGTAAATGCTAAAATCAATAGAGGATCCAATTTGGAGTTTTGCTATTAAATTTACAACTATATATGCCCAACAACCTGAGAAATGACTTGCACTTTATTTTGGTTCAATCCTACACTTGTCATTCTAATATGGAAACTTACAACCCTAAACCTAATTTTACGTGTCTTTAACCTTTCTATGCAAATTTTTATGTACTTTAGGACTTTAGGTTCATGTTTGCCTTTGTGTATCTAAAATGGTGATGCTTAAAAGTAACGTTGAAAATTGCTATGCTAGGGAAGGGAAGTTAAGTCCTAGCTTCCCACCTTGCACCTTATTTAAGCCCCTTAACCAGTTCAATGATTTCAACAAGTTTGATGACACACCAAACATAATACAAAATCCTTATAAATCATGAGTGATGCACTTTCCACTTCTACACTCCTAAAACCTTGTTAATAAAAAAGAGGAGAGAATTTTTTTTTTTTAATGATAGATTAAATTTTCTTTATCTTGAAATCACTTCTATGACTAAAAAATACTCGTATCATATCCCATATCACTATTCTTATTCTCTACCAACAAACACTGACAAATATTATTCTTAACCTCAAGGTTCACTATTCTTTTTCTTTACTAACAAATGTTAACAAATACTATTCTTAACCCCCAAGGTTCACTATTCTTATTTTCTACTAACAAATATTGACACATATTATTCTTAAACCCCAAAGTAATCTCCACATCACTTGAATGATCCTTTTTATAGTCGACAATGCTAGCCAACCTAGCTTATAGGTACCCCATAACATATGCAACTATCTCGTACACACACTAGTAATAAAGAAAGCAATTAAGTACACTTCAATATGAAGTATACAAGTTCTATTTCATGAAAGACTTGAACTTGTGACCTCTCTTCGAAGTTACCACTCTACCTTATATTTAAGGCTATAACTATTTTCCTTAATAAAAAATAATAATCCCACAACATCAAGTTATCACAATATATTTATTTAATTTGAAAATTGAAAATTATAATTTGTTCTCTGGAAAACATGACTTTACTTGTCTTGCAGAAGAGAAATTCTGCAGATGACGTTTCCTTCGCATGGGCTTCGAATGGTTAGACGCGAGTTTAAGGGTTTCCTCAATTAATTAAAATTTTCTTTCATATACGCTTTGTCATTTGACAGAGTCGAAGGGCGCTGGGTTCTGTTAGGTTTAGAAGCTAATGCCAAAATTACAGACAAAAACATTTAACAGAAAATTGTCATGTTAGCTGTTTCTGCGTCGCTTCTACAGAACAAATCCATCTTACATGCGAGCTCATGGCGCTCTGTTGTCCACAAGCATTTTTGACAAACCCCTATGCAATTTAGAAAATTTTCGTCAAAAGACGAAAAAATTTCCTGTGGGGATTGGAACGATCTGGCGAGCTGGAGTCGATAGAGGTGAAGGCTTTCACGGCGCTGTCAAATAACGCCGAGATCCGCTATCGATCGGGCTCGTTTGCTGAGCTGGAAGGTCAGAATCCGTCAATTGACGGAGATTTAGAGGAGGAGAAGATGAAGTTGAGAATGCGGCAGGAGACGCTAACGGAGAAGATGTACAGATTTAGGGGCGTGATATTTGTGGTCTCTGTTCCTCTTCTGTTGATTTGTTTTGTGCTGTTGCTCATGCCTAGAGTTCCTGTTGAATTGAATTCTATGATGCAAGAGGAATTTATGGATCATCATAATGGTGGCCAAAAAGTATCGTCCGGATCCCAGAGTTACGCGGTTGTTTTCGATGCTGGGAGCTCTGGAAGCAGAGTCCATGTCTACTGCTTTGATCACAATCTTGAGCTTATGCAAATCGGAAACGACCTCGAATTATTCAAACATGTAAGCTTATGTAGTATTGTTGGAATAATTTAGGCTTTGAAGTTTTTTAAGTTTAATTGGATCAAATTAGGATTTGATCTGTGTCATGGTGACATGTCATTGCACTTTGATTGGGATTTTAACTCCTTAACACTGTAATGTGAATCCAATTTTGTTGCAAATCATAAAGAGACCTAGAAATTGTTTAGTTGTTATCATCTCTAACAGCAACAATTGGGACATTCTAAGTGTGAGATGAGATCTTTCTTTGACTCTCGAGAATCACCCCATTGTTATTAATATTAGAAAAAAACTATTCCTCTTAATGATGAATCACAGAGTCCATCATAGAGTGTGATCTAAAAGGAGATGAGATCTTGTTATGACATTAAAAAGTCAGTCCAATTTTGTTACATTGGAAAAAACAATTCTTCTCCATGATAATGGATCATAGAATATAGTCCAAAACATTGATAAAAACAAAAATCACACAATTAATTTTAGAAACATTTCAATCATTTTAGTGGACTTTGAAAATCTCAATGCTGGTTCAAGGTGAAACCCATTTTGTGAGCAATTGTATAAATCATGAAATGTTCTTCCAAATTATCAACCTTAACACCGCCAAAATTTGTTAGTTCTGAGTGCAAAATGAGATCTTGTCACATTTCCTCAACTATCAGATAGTTTTCTTGTTCAAGGTGAAACTAGTTTTTCTGTTAATCATGATATCAATTGAAATTGTTTCTAGGTTATGAACTTAACCCCACTCAAATAGTGGCATTTTGATCGCATAATGAGATCTTGCCATGAGTCTTCAAGAATTAAACAGCTGAATTCAATTTGAATCCTGCTTTCTTATCAATCATTGAAAATATGAAGTTGATTAGATTATCGACTTTAATCCAACTGAATTTGTGACTTTTTGAGTCCAAATTCAGATCTTGTCACAGTTCTTTAAGGATCAAACAGTAGAAATATTCAGGGTGATGACTAAAACAATTGAAATCGTTTCTAAATTATTAATTCTAATCTCATTGAAATTGTGAAATTCTGATTGTGAAATGAGATTTCATCATGACTCCTCAAGAATCCAACCATTGACTAGCTCAGGGTGAACCCCACTTCCATCGAAAGATATTTGCATCCAAGTTGAGATGGTCTCAAGAGATATTTGAATGTGAACACCATTTCCCAGCGGAAGATATTTGTATCCAAATTGAGATAGTCTCAAGAGATATTTGAATGAGTCCTCCAACAGAAAGAAGTTTTAAACAAACATCATTGGCCACCGCAATACCATGTACAATGACATGTGCAGTATGTATTTTAAAGCAATCTGCAACTTGCTTTGTAACTCCTATAAATTTGTACAATTTACTAATTTGCTCTAAATTATGTTTTAGTATTATCAAATAGTACACATTTTCTGTGGGAAGACAATAGTGGTCGCTGTTATGTGATTTTGTAATGTTTTTAATTTCAGAGGGCCTTGGCCTCCATAGAGAAAATCTTTCCTTCCAATATTTTGCTTATAGTCTGAAACTTGAGGATTGCAAGAGGGAAAATCTAAGTTTCAATTGAGAAATTAACAACCACATATTCCTCTTCTTGATGATGGATCACTGAGTGTGATTCAAAACATTGATTGAAAAACATACACAATTTAAACTAAAACTTGCATTATTACTTCATAGACTGTGGAGAACTCATACCAACTATTACTTCATTTTTTCAGCAGAAGCTTGTCTGAAATTTGACGTGATGGTTGATCTCTTTTACCTTATGTAGCTAGTGATAATACAATGTTTCATGCAGTCTCCAGGACAGGGGGACAAGTTTGTGGGACTCGAATAGTTTTATAAAATTTGAGAACAGGGGTGGTTATTAAAATAATATATAAAAGTTAATATTTGAAAAAATAATAAGACAATATGATTAAAAGAAGCTAAAATTTATACAAAATTATATTTATGTACATCATTTTGCAATAGAGATAAGCGATTTTAATGTCTTCATCCCTATTCTTAAGAAGAAATGGTACCATTGATCAAGGCTCTACTGTTAGAATTAGGAAAATCATCAGTGTCAGCCATGCTGTAAACAATTTGAGCAACTGTTATTTTAAAAAAATGATAAAAGCCTGTTACCATTCATCATTTGAAAAAGGAGTACCAGGCTCCAGCATTATTAATCAAATAAATAGATATACCAATTCCAACCAAATTTTGAACGGACCATTTTATAATATCATTCAGAAGCTTCATGTTCCCCTAACATTGCCAAGGGTAGTGCCCCTGCAATGTTTCCTGTCATGATATAGGTAACGTCAAGAAGCAGAGCCCCTACCACAAGATGAAATTAAAGCCTTAGAGGCCACATGGACCCTTATGGCATTTTCAATTATTTTTGTTTTTTATTTTTTAATATGTTAAATGACTATTGTTTGACAATCTGCAAAGAACTTCCTTTTCCCCTTCCTCTCCTTTCAAAATTATTAATTATTTTGTTTTGCAGGGTTATTTGTTGTCCTCAAAATGTTGTGGGATGTCTTGACATCCCCTAGCTATCCTATGGTAGGCAGGGCATCCCCACTCTGCCACACCACATCCCATATCAACCTGCCCTGCTCCCCATTTCACCCCCTATAAGGGGAACATCCTTGAGGATGTTCCTTGATCTATAGGGCCATCTCGTGGAAGGATCCCTTTGGGGATGGCAGAGGGTTGTTTTGTCTCCTTTCAACGAATCACCAGATGTTTCCATCCCTATAAAAGAAGGAATTTGATTGGGGATTCATCATTGAGGAACGTTGTAATTTTTTTCTTTATCCCAATCCCATATTTAAACATTTCTACAAACATTTTCAAGACTATAGTACACTTAAGTCTTCATTTAATCAACATGCAACTTCTGTCATCTATTAATCAACATCAACCAAGAGCATAAACTACAATGGTAGCTTCCTAGTATAAAGATCTTAGATGCAGGCCATCAATTTCAGAAGCATAAAATGCTCTTGGCATCAATCATGCTTATAACTCTCCAAGATATATCATTACCATCTTATTGAAATCTTCTCATTTGACACATAAAATCTATCTCATAGAGTCTGAATCATCATTGTTTGCGGGTTGCATTTACTCTATAGAATGTTAGATTCTATTTTCTGCTAGGTTATCTTAGGAAGCTACAACATATTCTAATTTGTCCGTAAAGATTGCCAACAATATCCTTTAAGCAGGGAGGAAATGATGAGGTTCACTCTTGCAAAATTTTGGTATTTAGTTATCAGCTTTTAGCTTTTCACATATGCTAGGCTTTATCCAGCGAGCACATGCTCTTATCAAGGTACATATGTTCTATTTAGATGTGAATTGAGATTGCCAACATAACAGTTTTGGTGGTATATCTCTCTTGTTCTTATCTATTTGTGTAATTTTTTTTCTTAGTTTCTATCCTGCATCCTGAGCGAGTTATGCCACCAGTTTTTGGTATGTGGATTATTTGTTCATGCCATGTGACTTCCTTCTAACTTAAATATTTTAGTTATGCGATCTTTTTGTCTGTGTTATTCAGACTTAAGGTTGCGAAACAAAACTATTGATATAATCTGTACTTATATCAATGTAATGTACCATTGACCTAAATTTCAGTAAAATTTGCACCTTGGCAACTCTTCCTATGCTTTATGAAACTGGAATTGGTAAAAGTTACCAGTTAATATTTGATGCAAATTTAAAATCATGTTAGCCGATTGATGTGTTTGTTTTCTTTCTTCTAAATTCCTGAGTTTGATGAAAAAAATCCGGTTTGACTGCGTAGGCAAATCCAAAGGAGCTTTTTAAGAGTTAGTTGAGGCACTTGTGCGTTATAGTTGAAGAACCCAAATTCAACAATAATTTGATTGAATAAATTTTAAAAAATAAACACAAGACTTAGAAAATCTAAAAAAAAAATTGGCAATTTTTTTATTTATTGTTAAATAAGGGGTAAACTGGAGATCTCATCTCCAATATAAACATTCAACAATAGCATCCGAGTGGGGTTTGAATCTTGATGGCAAGAACAATACCACCACCACTTAACCATCACACTATGCCACTATTGGCAGTTTGACAAATTGATTGAAAAATAAAAACATATTTTTTAAAAATATTTTTCAGAAACATGTATATTATTGAACTTATGAAATATATTAGTAATTTTCTTTATTTATAGATCAAAATTAGAGTTCAATACACATCATAGACTAAAAAACAAGTTCAATACTTATGAAAGTTTCAAGTTTCAATACCAAAAAAATTACAAATCATAAATTTCTTCTATGACTAAAGCTCAAAATTAGAGCTATATGGATGTCTTCAAACTAAATAGTATAGATGCATCATCTTCAACATGGTTTTGAACAAGGGATTCAAGCATACAATAAATATGTGTATGTGATGAACACACCCCTGATGGCTTGTTAACCTTGCTTTTTGCCTCCTTATATGCTGCCATAGTTGCTTGTCATTCGATTGTCTTTCTCGCCAAATTAACCATCTCATCAACACTAGGCATTAGATTCGTATCAATAACAATCCAATATGAACATGGATCAATGTCATGGAGGTCAAACACATTTTTTGTCTCTTGCCCCTCTACCTTCGTTACATGCAAGTGAAGGTTGTAATATGTAAAAACATGGTCATTCAAACACTTTTGAGTCAACATGTTGCATTTCTTTGAGTTTATATGTTGGTGGAGTTGTTGATTCCACCTATAATCAATAATTTGTCATATGAGTTCATATTTATTTCTATTTGACCCATACTAATACTAAATTGTGTCTTTGACTCTATCCATGGCCACATATAGGTAACCCATGCAGTTTTATTCCCTTCCATCAATCGTAGAATCATAACCAATGGTTTTGACACCTAAAACAAGACAGTGAATGAAAATAAAATGAAAAAAATAAACTAAACCATAATTTAAAACACAAATTAAAATGTTAAAAATTTACAAATTGACAAATTTTAACATAATAAAATTACAAAAACAAGGTTTTTCGATTGAAAACTTATTTTCACATAATACAAATACCTATATTTATGTTTATAACTATAGATACTAATGCAATGCCCTCTATGTGATCAAATAATGTATTAATATTTGAGTTATACAATGAGATGAAATAAATTAGGGATTTGTCCTTTTATTAATACCTTCATATACACATTGAATATTTTGTGCTTGAGTTGGCTGACAAGGACTAGTTGGAGGAAGTTGGCTTAGGTCCATAATTAAATTTAAATTAGAAAATCAAGAGTCAAGGCTCCACACACAATGTTGAATTAGTTTTAGGACACCACCTATAATCTTGAACTAGGACTAAAAACAACATATTTTAGGGTGAATCTAAACCATTAGGGAACAAGGATTTAAATTTTGACAAGGCACAAGCATAATACCATCTTTTACACAAATATATCAATTGAACACCATACTCATTGAATTAGGGACAAAATCAAAGCGTATCTAAAATGAATGAGAAAAAGCATGAGTGCTGAACTTTTCACATCGATTAAAACCTTCGTCACTAAAAAATAATCTAAATAATAAAAACTCAATAA
Organism: Sequoia sempervirens; assembly: GCA_007258455.2. NCBI lineage: Eukaryota > Viridiplantae > Streptophyta > Pinopsida > Cupressales > Cupressaceae > Sequoia > Sequoia sempervirens. The sequence goes on along the minus strand of VDFB02124242.1, from coordinate 137,333 downwards.
TTAAATTTCCTTTCCTACAAAATTTTCAAAAAAATATATTTTCTTTTTAATAAAACACACCTAACAATGTACCTCTTAAAATTACTTTTTCAACTAAAAATTCTCATATCATATCTCATGTCACTATTCTTATTCTCTATTAACAAATGTTATTAATAGATAAAAATCCAAATATCAATTGGTGGTATGGTTAGGGTTTTACATAGCTAATGCCATGGTGGGGATGGATGGGCGATTAAAAATGTAATGATTTTTGCTCTCTGGAGGGGTATCGACTATATCCGTGGCTTGGGTGGGTTTGTAACTATTGGTTATGTGTTGCACTGCTTGTCTTTGAGGTGCTCTGTTGTGGGTGATGGGTTCCATCGACGACTAAAGGTGGGGTGGTGCTCCACTTGGGGGCTGGTGAGAAAACTAAAAGTCATAGTCCGGTTTGAATTCTCGGATGGCCCATTGATGGGACTCCTACATGAATGTAATGATCTTTTTTGAAAATCAATATATAGATGCAATCCCTTAACTGCCTTTGCACTGATCGAAAATAAAAATCCAAATATCAAATTACATTCACTATTTCTCACCCCAAAACATTAAATTATATTATAACTAAAAATGTTACATTCACCATTTCCAAGACATTAATCTAACTATTTGTAAACTCCAAAAGTGATTTTTAAATCACTATTGGGAATAAAAAATATTATAGGGAAGAGGACTCATAGTCATGCATCTCATGTTCTTAAACAATATATTGAATTTAAAGGTATTGTTTAGGGTTAGGAGACACCGATAATGTAGTCACATCATCACCATATTTGTTATTCCATATAACTTTAACAAGAGATACATAATATCCAATTTTAAAATATGGGGAGCAAACCCACCACCCTAATAATTAATTATTGAAACACACTCATAAATTAAATCCTTTTCCCTAATTAAATTAAAAAAATAGTATTTACAATAAATAAATAAACATATTACAATATCAAATTGTAAACATCATGAATTAAAACATGTGAATCCTGATAAAACACCATTAGTTATAAACATATTTTTAAAATTTTTAAAAAATATTATTTTCTTGTTTCGCGTGTATGCACAGGAACATGATTTTACTTTATGCTCTGGCATGTTTCGCGTGTATCCGCGGGGTCATGCTTTTACTTCCTTTATGCTCCGACATTAAAACAGAGTCGAAAGACTCTGGTTACCGTTGGTTTCTAGCCGTTAATCCCAGAAATACAGAAAAAAAACATGTGAGAGAGAAGTGTCTTATCAGATGGTTCTGCTGTCGCTTCTGCAGAGCAAAAGCATCGCACATGCGAATAAATGGCTCTCTGTTGTCCACAAGCATTCTTAAGAATCCCCTTCAATTTAAAAATTAATGTCAAGAGACGGGAAAATTTATGGTGGGGATTGGATTGATCTGGGGAGGTGGAGTCGATAGAGGTGACAAATTTCACGGCGTCGCCAGTTAACACCCAGTTCCGTTATTGATCAAGCTCGTGCGTGGAGCTGGAAGGCCTGAGTCCGTTAATTGACGGAGATTTAGAGCAGGAGAAGATGGCGTTGAGAATGCGGCAGGAGACGCTGACGGAGAAGATGTACAGGTTCAGGGGCGTGATATTTGTGGTCTCTGTTCCTCTTCTGTTGATTTGTTTTGTGCCGTTGCTCATGCCTAGGGTTCCTGCAGAAATGAACCCTATGGTGCAAGAGGAATTTCCGTATCGTCACACTGTTGAGAAAAAGTTATCAGCCCGATCCAAGAGCTATGCTGTTGTTTTTGATGCCGGGAGCTCTGGAAGTAGAGTTCATGTCTTCTGTTTTGATCACAATCTCGAGCTCATGCCAATTGGAAACGGCCTCGAATTATTTAAACAAGTAAGTTTATTTAGTATGATAGGAACAACTTAGGTTTTGAAGTTTTAGTTTTTAGTATAAATGGAACAAATTAGGCTTTGATCTCTGTTATGGTTACATGTCATTGCACTTCGAGACATAGGCGTGACTGATTGGGATTTGAACTCCTCAACACTGTAATGTGAAACGGTAAACCATTTTGTTGGTAAATCTTAAAAAGTACTGAATGTTTTTAGGTGTCATCATCTCTAATAGCAACAATCGGGACCTTGAGAGTGTGAGATGAGATCTTGTTTCGACTCTAAATAATCAGCCCATGTTGTTATTGATATGGGAAGAAATTTTCCTCATCCTAATGATGGATCACAGAATGTGATCTGAGATGAAATGAGATCTTGTTATGATACTCAAGAATCAGTCCATTTTGTTACATCGGAGAAAACAGTTTCTTGTCATGATGATAGATCATGGAATGTTATCTAAAATATTGGTGAAAACAAAACTCACACAGTTGATTTCAGAAGCATTTCAATCAGTTTAATGAACTGTAAGTTCTTATGTTTATAATTAAAATCCATTTTGTGAGCAATTGGAAAAAGAATGAAATGTTTTCTAAGTTATCAAAAATAACACTTCCAAAATTGTTTGTTCCGGGCGCAAAAGTGAGATCTTGTCAAAAGTCGTTAATAAATTAGATAGTTTTCTTGTTCATGGTGAAACTCATTATTCTGTTATTAATAATAATAACAATTGAAATTGTTTCTAGGTTATTAACTCTAATCCCACTGAAATAGTGGCATTTTGACTGCATGATGTGATCTTGATATGACTCTTCAAGAATCAAACAGCAGACTTGCTCAAGTTGAAACCCACTTTCTTATCAATCATTAAATAATAAAAAATGAAGAAGATTATATTGTTGACTTTAATCCAAATGAATGTGTGTCATTTTGAGACCAAGTTGAGATCTTGCCACAGTTCCTCAAGGATGAAAGACATTTCCAAGGTGAGAAAAACATTTTGGTATTAATCATTAAAACAATTGAAATCGTTGCTAAGTTATCAATCCTAATCCCATGGGAATTGTGTGAGATTCTGATTGTGAAATGAGATGTCATCATGATTCATGGCTATTCAAGAATGCAACTATTGCCTAGTTCAAGGTGAACACCACTTCTATCGTAAGATCTCTGCATTTAGGTTGAGATGGTCTCAACAGAATTTTGAATATGAGTCCTTCAGCAATCATCATTTGTCCCCACAATACCACGTACAATGACATATGCAATATGCACTTTAAAACAAACTACAACTTGCTTTAGCATTCACTTTGATTGTCTTTTTATTGTAACTCCAATAAAATTTTACAATTTACTATTTTGCTATAAAATATGTTTTAGAAGTAGCAAACAGAACACATTTTCTGTCGATAGACAATAGTGGTCAATATGATGTGATTTTGCAATGTTTTTAACTCCAGAGAGCCACCCCATGCCCCACACTGCCCTGCCTTGCTCCCCACTTCACCCCCTAGAGGATAACGTCCCTGAGGATGTTTCCTGCTCTATATAGCCATCCTGGGGAAGGTCCCCATTGGGGGTGGTAATTATGCTGAATGGTGAACAGCAATTGGTCAGGTTGGTCTTGAAACTGCTCACAGCTGATTCTGCCACCCTGAAAACCACAAATTTACCAAGTTAGTTCAAACTGCAGCACCTGAATGGAGCTGCCCAGTGAGAGGAAGAGGGTTTTCATCCTCACCTCTGAATCTGTCATCAATGTTTTTCCTCCTTGAAGGATTGAGCACTTGAAACTGAAAATGTCAATTGCAAAAAACAGCAAATCCAGTAGTGAAATGAGCCAGCTAGTTTGAAAAAATACCTTCACCCCTTTAGGATCCATAGGACCTAAACCTGGGCGCCAAGATTTGAGTTGCCCCAATTTATATATTTTATATTTTATATAGTGGAAAAACACTTTTATTTTATTAATAATTAATTATTGGGAAAAGAGGGGACATGGCATAGCTCCCAAGGATGAAGATCTTACATGCAGGTCAATTTCTAGAGCATGAATTTTAATATAAGAATCCTCTTGGTCTTGACAATGCATATTGCTCTCTACGATATATCATTCCCATCTGATTCAAATCTTCTCCTTTTACATTGAAAGTTAATTTTGAGGCTACATCATCACTGTTTGTGAGCTGCATTTACTCTATATACTATGCCATATTTTATTTTCTGCTAGGTTATCCTGGGAGCTACAAGAGATTCTAATTTGTCCATAGAAATTGTCAACAATATCCTTTAAACAGGGAGGAAATAATGAGGTCTACTATTGCAAAATTTTAATAATTATAGTTAGTTACCAGTATTTAGTTTTTCACGTGTTTTCCTTTATCCAACAAGCACAAGCCATCATCATCATGGTCCATCTATTTTATCGATGCTGATTGAGATCATAAACATAACAGTTTTTGTGGTATATCTCTCTTGTGTTCTTAGCTATTTGCTATTTTCTTTCTAGTTTCTATCATGCATCCAGGGTGAGTTATGTCAACAATTTTTGGAATGTAGATTGTATGTTCATGCCATAAAATGGCTTAAACATTTGAGTTGTATGATCTTTTGGTATGCATCATTCAAACTTAAGGTTGCAAATCAAAACTATTGATATTTTCTATACTTATGTCAATGTAGTGTTCTGTTATCCTAAATTTCAGTACAATGTGCATCTTGGCAACTCTTCCTGTGCTATAGGAAACTGGCATTTGTAAAAGTTGTTTAATATATAATGAAAGTTTAACATCATGTTAGCCAATTGACATGTTTGTGTTTTCATTCTTCTGAATTCTTGCATTTTTATTTGATGCAGAAAGAGCCTGGTTTGAGTGCCAATGCGGCAAATCCAAAGGAGGCTGCATATTCTCTAAAATCCCTTTTAGAGGAAGCCGAGGCAGTTGTGCCTGAAACACTCCGCAAGAGCACACCTGTTAGAGTTGGGGTAAAGGCAGCAATTTTTATAGTCTAGATTGTCTTTTATGCAAATTGGTGAAGTAATTTGTAAATTTAGATAAATCCTCACTGGTGTAATATTTCAATGGAAAGCTTAATTTCATTTATTAATATATTTCAGGCAACAGCAGGTTTAAGACAATTGCCTGGTGACTCTGCGGATAAAATTCTACAAGAGGTACATGCACCATGCAGGAAAAAATGATTCTTTTCATGAGCCAGCAAAGTTGCTTTCTGCATGTATTGTCAGTTTGTGATTTTAACAGGACAATTATCAAAGAGCTTATTGATTTTATGCTTGTGCCATTCAAGTTGTTAATATTCCATGTTCACTCAATAGATAAATTTGAAGCACATAATAATTTTTCAAATATTGTTTTAACTGCAGGTGAAGGATTTTTTGACCGACAAAAGCTCATTGGAATTTAAACCAGAGTGGGTTACTGTTTTGGATGGAGCTCAAGAAGGATCATTTCAATGGGTATATTACCTATTAATCTGCCTTATTGATAGATCTTTCCGTTTGGAAATGATCATACATTATTGTTAGGCTTCCTTGTAACATTTTGTTCTTAGTTTCAAGAAACATATATAAATGAAACCTGAAATGCACATGAGATAAGCATAGAAAAATACAGAATCATATGTAAATATAACAAAAAATCCTTCTCAACCTATTAAGCATAAACTATTCAAGCACTTTTAAACATCATGTATGTAAGTCATGTCATGTTATAAATCCTTGAAATCACAATTTTTTCAAACTCCTGCAATCAAAAAGTAATATGTTTAGGTATGACCCGCTGATGTACAAAATTATTCCACTCTGTCTATACCTCCAATTCTTTCTGCTGTCTTTATTGGAAATTTATTGTGAGTGGAATGAAATATACATGTAGGAGTAGGGATGTATGCATGTGAGTTATCTGCAGAAGAAAGAGGTCTTCTTGACTTTTGTCAATTTTCCTGGTACATTTTATGTTATAACAATTATGACAACTATATGGGGTTGTCTGCATGGAGTACTGGTGGATGTGCTATTTTCTATGCCAGTGAGGTTTTATGGTGGAATAATTTTCTATCTATGCTTTTTGTAGTTGATTAGATAGAGCGCCTGCTATTCCTTACTTTAACATCTTCAAGAAATATTATACAAAATATTTGTGAAGCAGAAAAACTGTATACTTAGTGCTTCTAAGAAATGCATGAGAAAGGAAGGTATCTAGCTGCCATTTGAGGTCATTCTCCTAGAATATATGTCAATGCAATGGTCCTGTGCCACGTAACACAATATTATATGATTAAAGCAGTGGTTTATCCTCTGATAGAGTAGTGTATGGTTTCTTATTATTAGGATTCGATCCACAGTGTTAGGCTTATGTACTGGTGCATCATAGTCTCTGATTTTGTTCACTGCAAGCTTTGTGATTGCATGTTTGAGATGTTATTGACATTGTATTTTCCTAATTGTTATGTCCTTTGATTAGTATTTGTTTGCAATTGAATAATTTTATGTGCACCATCTGAATCCAAGTTTGTACAGATTAAATATTATCTGCAGCAGTATTAGGGAAAAAGAACTGTTTAATTTATGCATATTATGATAAAGTTGTCAGTGGTTAGACGGTACACCAATCTGCTACAGCATACTAGAGAAGCCACAATATGAGCATTCCTTGATATATCCTTATGCTGTTATTACTATATAAGTTTTGCCACTATGCAAAAAAATTGTTTTTGATAGAATTTTCAACAAATTTGCTGTCATCTTCATACTACGTGGTTGTGATAAGGTGTAGCCCCCATATTCTTTTTCTTATTTTTAGTCATTAATGATCTTAGACCCTTCATTTCAAATATCATTTCTTCTTCAGTGTATTTTTAAACATCTACTCACGACCGAGTTATATTTTATAGGGTAATATTGAAATGTCTTGCTGTGTTGGAGTAATAAAATTTCTGAAAGAACATTCTGGATGCTTTTTCCTGCATTGCATAATGATCATTTGTTTTTAGACGCTGAAGCATTTAGTACTGGTACAGGTTATCAAAGAAGATGTGATAATGGGGAAATTTATATTGGTTCATATATTCTTAGTTTTTGTTATTTAGATGGTCAGTAAAATTTGAGCTACTAAGTTATTTGATGTTGTTTATGGTGTAGGTTACTATAAACTACCTCCTAGGAAACATAGGTAAAGACTATTCAGATACAGTTGGAATTGTTGATCTTGGAGGTGGTTCTGTTCAGATGGCATATGCAATCTCAGATGACAATGCCAAAAATGCACCAAAGCCCACTAAAGGAGAAGATTCATATATAAAGGAATTGACCCTCAAGGGTAAAAGATACCATCTTTATGTCCATAGGTATTCTCAACTCTTTCTAAAATTTCTGAATCATATTTGAGTAGGAGAAATGGTGAGAAACAATCAACATAATAGATTATAGAACCATCTTTTTTGTAGTTTTTTGGATGCTTTGGTAATTCTTCACAAATCTCATTTGTTGGTTTATTCATGATAACACTGATTGTTTTTCTCAGTTACATGAAATAAATTTTTGTTGTCTTTTTAGAATTATTATCTGTATATCTTAAAAATGGGCTTTTATGGATGCAAGAAAGCAAGTGCATTGCATTTCTATGATTTAGATCTCCTTTATTTAATGGCAAGATCAGAAATAAATTGCAGATTGTGGTGCTATGTTTTTCAATTGCAGCTATTTACATTATGGTCTGTTGGCAGCTCGTGCTGAAATTCTGAAAGTCACAGGGGATGGCAATTCCCCTTGCATTTTAAAGGGTTTTCAAGGTAAGCATAAAATACTTCCTAAAGTACTTGTTTTTAAGTCAATATTTTGATAAAAAATTGTTTTTGTATTGCTACTTTGTTTATGGTAAATGTGAAATTGTTTATTTTTGTACTACTAGTCATGATTTATTTTGATCTTCTCTTGACATAAATGTTACTATCTTTTGAGGATCTCACAATATGCATTCAGATACCAGTCACTGTTAGAATCCTTCGGTTTGAGGCAATTTTATAAATCTTTTATGGTATCACTGAAAAGTTCAGTCAAATTGATATGTCTTTGTTATTAATGTCTTCATATGACTAAAGTAGATCAGTGACACTAAAATATAATGTAAGAGTAATATGCTACAGGTTTCCCATATGAAGAGGAAGTTTTAAAAGCACCTCTAGAAGAATATCCATTTAATAATGATTTAGACTGAAAGGGGAGAGTGATTAATCCTCAATGAAATCAAAGTACTGCTTTCTAAAGGGAGCTAAAGGTGGGGCACTCCTAGCATCTAAAGGAGGAAAATACTGAATACATAAACTATCTAATGAGCATGTCATCTGTTGCCTTGTAAGGAGATCATGGACCAGGGAAAGTGACCTTTTCCTGCATCATGGTCCTAAATTAAGTGTACATAGGAAATATTAAATTGCAACCTCATATTCTACAAAGGATCCAAGAATTTCCTGACATTTTACAAGATAAGAAACAAATATAGAGGTTTTTAAGTTGCTTAAATTATGTCTCACCCTTCTACAAAGGTCTTGCAGAAGATAGGAAAGCAATCCAGGAGCAGCTGAAGGAAAATAAGGAAGGATTGTCTTTAAAGGCAACAAAAGCTGTTCAATGCATAAAATGCAAATGCCAGAATTTGCCTTCATTGCAAATACTAGTCCCAGGACTACCATTATATTTGTGTACTGATGCTTCTGATACAACCCGGTCTGCTGTGTTGATATAGGAAGAAGAGAATGGGAAAAGAAACATATGTGGTTATTGTTTAGGAACATTCACATAGGGAAAAAGTAGATACAACATATTTGAGAAAGAAATACTGGCTGTTAAAAAAGGAATTGAAAAATTCATGATATTTCTTAAGCCAGTTAAATTTATAGTTAGAATTGATAGCCAGACTATGAGGAGTTTGCTCAAAGAGAAGCCTAACAAAGACATTGCCCAAGGTAGAATTGCAAGATGGTACTTTGATATTTTGGGTTATGACTTTGAGATAGAATGGATTAAAGGGGAAAACAATCCATTAGCAGATGCATTGACCAGAGAATTTGCAGCAACCATTTATAATGGTCCATATTGGGTTCAATTAGATGGCCACTTATATGTATAATTTGCAAGATTCTAATATTTCTCTCCCTTTCCTCCCAATTCAGATAATTGAATTATTGTTAGAATCTTTTTTCTTGAATAAATGGCTTAGATTTGAGAAGATTGATTGAAGAAAACCATGAAAGAGGATTCTAGAACTTGATGCAGGATTAGAATTTCTCCAACAATCTGGTTTGGAAGAGGCACCAATTATATGCTATATCAGAAATCCATTATCCATTGATATCCATATTACATAGTTGGTTGGCATGATGTGGTCAAAACGAAATAAAATGAACCTATTGAAATGTATTAAGTATGGATTTATCAATAGCATTACTTTCAACCAATATGCCCTGGAGGAATATATTGATCTTGTTGGTATATAGTTTAATCTTGATATGGAAGAATTTCTAGAATTGATTTCCAAAAATCTATATTATGCCATGGGAGAATGTATGGAACAATATTTAACTCATTTTCCTCATTTTCCTAATGTTGGTTATGATTTCCCAAGAGTTGAGTTCTATGCATTATGTTGAAATTGGTTGCCAGAAGTCAAGCTCGAAAGTATGGAGATAAAGTTAAGACCGACACTCCTTGCGGCAAGGATCGAGTTTGATATTGCATATTATGAAGAAACTAAAAGAATAACATATCTGTTTAATCCACATCCCTAGGATTGAGACTATGCATATCGAGAATGGCCAAAAAGAGTCTTAAGTCCTATTCCGTTCTAGCTAGCACATGGGCTTGTCAGTGTTGTGATGCCACCCACATTAAGATGTGACAATAGGATGCAACCTTGTCCAAAAAGCAAGATACTTGTAGCCACTTACAAGTGTTAAGTGGGCCCTTCTCACTCACAGGTTCTTGAAAAGTGATTCTTTTTGTTTCCACTAAGTGTTCACAACAGACTGCCTAACAACTTTCCACTCCTTAGTGTGGTAGGTGTTTGAAACATGTGTCACTTTTGTATGGTCGGATTTCAATTTTGAATTAACTTGTATTGAGGTTACAAGCTCTGCCCCTTCTATAAATTGTTGGGGATGCTTCATTGTAAGCATCAGAGTTTAGAGTCTTGGTC
>VDFB02124242.1:0-127137 GCA_007258455.2 Sequoia sempervirens | reverse complement strand
GGGTAATGTTAAGTTCTCTGTTAGCTTTCCAACGATATAATTTTTTTCACTTTCTAACAATGTTAGGCCTTTCATCCATAATTTCTTTTGTTTGTATGTCTATTTTTTATCAAAAAACAATGTTTGATTTTTTTTCGTTATAAATTAACCGTTCATCAAAATTTCAAATAAATTACATTTTTAGAAACTAGACTCCATTCTACAAATTTTAAAAAAATTTATTACTTTCCAAAATTTGTAGGGGGAGCACGACCAAAATTCTACTTTTTACGAAGTGCCCACTTAGAAAAATTAGTAAAAAATCAAATATTCATTAAAAAATTATCAGAAAAATTGTGCATCAACTAGACATTGTTAGCTAACTTCTGACCATAGCGATTTTAAAAATACTAAAAAAAATTCACCATACTTAGGTCATACAAGAGTTGCTATGTTATGTTTTTCTGACAAAAACAACACCAATTTGTGTACATCCCTCTGTTGAACCCCTTAATCTCAACCATTTTAAAAATAAATTAGTAGTTTAGAAAGTAGACTCGGAGCACTTCGATCATTGTTTTTTAATCCATCTCAAAATTTTGAGTGTAACTATCCTCAATTTCACGTCCAAGATCAACATTTCTTGATTTCAAAAAAAAAGTGGCCACTTAAACTCCTTTTTTGGGAACCATCTTGGTGCACTTACCCAAGTATGATAGTTGTAACAATAACAAAGCGAATGATTACATAACAATCCATATAAACTGATCCAAAATACATTATCCATACACCTCAATGGTAATCTGGATGTAAACATTATCAATAAATAAAACAATAGTAACAAGTACAAAATGAGGTTGAGTAATATACAAATATACATACATGAACCTAAAATGTGTTATCCATACACCTCAATGGTAATCCACAAGAGCATTGCTAAATACAACAATAATATCAAAAATCAAATCAACATACATGAATCCAAAATGCATTATCCATATGCCTCAATGATGATCCATAAGAAAATTCTATGTAAGTATGATAATAATATCAATACAAAATGAGTCCAAATATACAAATCCACATACAAGAATCCAAAATACATTCTTCATACACACCAATGGTATTCCACAAGAATATTCTCAAAAAATACAATTATAGTATTAACATAAAATGAGTCCAAATATTATACCAATCAACATACATGAATCCAAAATACATTATACATAAACCTCAACAATAATTCACAAAAACATTAGTAAATACAAAATATAAAATGAGTCTAAATATATACAAATCCACATACACGAATCCAAAATACATTATTTATATATCTTGATTCTAATCCATGAAAACAGTATTGATAAATACGAAAATAATATCAATAGAAAATGAGACTTATATATATAAATCTGCATACATGAATTCAAAATACATTATGCATATGCCTCATGATAATAGTGCAAGATGCAAAAAGAGCTCCAATACATATGAATCCAAAATACATTATGCATACGCCTCATGATAATAGTACAACATACAAAAAGAGCTCCAATACATGAAAAATTAACGACGAAATGAGGCACATACACCGAAGGCAAGTAATCCATATCATCATCCATACAAAAGAATGGTTACTACATAAAAAGATAAGAATATGAGGGGCCCTTATCTTAAACAAGTGAAAATAGGCATTCTAACCCTTCGGCGCGCTAAGTCAATTCAATTTTAACGGCCATGAACTAGATGGATGTGACCTCTTTAATGCCACACTTTTAGGTCTTTCCTATTATATTCCATCGTTAAAGTAACGCAGAGCAAAATCATCTCTCAATGGCTTTTACAATTCTCTCACCTTGACTTCCATTAAAACAAAAGGTGAAGATTGTCATTTCCTAAGCAGAAAGAAGATTTGACATTGAAAGAAATAAAATGAGTCCAACTAGTTTATTGGGAACATGATGACCTGTCATTACCCTTTGAGATCTGTTGTACAGTGCTTCACAAGAAGTTACTGGAGCTTATGAGACACAATAATTGTGTGTGGATGTTAACACTACTCAATAATTTGTGAATAGGAACAACCCCTAACGATTTGGAGTTCGGCAAATAGATCCTTGGACATTGCCTCTTGAAACTGCAAATCAACAACACAAGACCATATTGGAAATATAGGCAACAGACAAATATAAAGTTCTACTATGGCTACAAAGCAAGGTATTTTTTTTATATAACAGAAGAGGTAAGAGGTCTACTATCTCAATTTGGCTGGAAAAAATAAAAAGAGAACCCAGAGAACCTAATAAAACCTCTCCCAAAAAATATAGATGGCTTAAATTGCTTCAAATCTGGGATGGTCAAGATTGAATTGTGATCTCTGCTCGGCATCAAGCCTTCCGGAAAAGAAAAAGAGCTATGAATTTATGGAGCTTAATCAAAGCAAAGTGTGCCATTCTTGGGATCTTTATGAAAGATTAATAGGGGGAAAAGATCTGGAAATCAAGACTTAGAGGGATCTGCCTTCTTTGGAGGGAAATGCCAAATATCTATAATATCCTCAGCCATAATGCTCTCCAATTCAGCTTAGAAAGCTTGATTATTTTAAGATGGAATTAAAAAGACAATTTTTGACCAAAAGTAATAATGCTCAGCTCTCTTGATGTTTTGGGGGAAGCATATCACAAAACATAAGATATATGTTTAATACTTTTGTCCCTACGGAATTAATGATAGATGTGTGTTAATATTTTGTCCTTGGGGAAGTAATAATAGATGTGTGTATATGTGTATATATAAGTGCGTACATCTTTGCTGATCCATTGCCACAAAAATATTTGCCAGTATCCAGAACCTTAAGTTCACCCTGTTTTCACTGTTTTCACTAACATTTTGGTCTGCCACAGATGTGTGTGTGTATGAGCATATATGAGTGCATACGTCTTTGCAGATCCATTGCCCCAAAAATATTTGCCAGCATCCAGAACCTTTAGTTTACCCTGTTTTCACTAACATTTTGGTTTGCCACAGATGCGTGTGTGTGTGTGTGTGTGTATGAGTGCGTACATCTATACTGATCCCTTGCCCCAAAAACATTGGCCAGAATCCAGCACTTTTAGCTTACCTTGTTTTCACTAACATTTTGGTCTGCCACAGATGTGTGTGTGTATGAGCATATATGAGTGCAAATCCAGAACCTTTAGATTACCCTGTTTTCACTAACATTTTGGTTTGCCACAGATGCGTGTGTGTGTGTGTGTATATGAGTGCGTACATCTATACTGATCCCTTGCCCCAAAAATATTGGCCAGAATCCAGCACCTTTAGCTTACCTTGTTTTCACTAACCCTTTGGTCTGCCACAGATGTGTGTGTGTGTATGTATATATATGAGTGCGTATATCTTTGCTGATCCCTTGCCCCAAAAATACTTGTCAGCATCCAGTACCTTTAGTTTACCCTGTTTTCACTAATACTTTGGTCTGCCACAGATGTGTGTGTACACTACTGATTCTGCAGAAAATCTTTGACATACAATCAATTCCAGTTTACAATCTCAAATATGACAATACCCATGACAAGCTTTATGCCTTGCAAACTTGGAACTAAATAGATTGGAAAATTCAAAATACATTTTTGAGGTTTATCGACTTGTTTGATTGGGTTCAATCTTCCTACCCAGCTAGTACAAATTGTTAGAAGAGCTCATGTAGCACACGCCTATCTTCATGAGACATTATGCCTCTTATAGCTCTGAGTAATTCAAGCATGATGCCATACATCAATCAAGAAACAAGTTCAATAGCACTGCCAAGTGGCCATGCAGCTTCAACTCGAGAATTCTTGTACTTCACTTGTTTCACCAGAGTAATTTCATTTGTAGGACTAAGATCTGCAAATAAAAACAGAAGACAAATAAATAAGTTCAAATGAGAGTTCCAAGCATTGAATTACTACATAAGCCTATCAATTGAGAACAAAAACAGGTTAAAATCTTACCAAATCCGTCAGTGAGGATACTATACTGATATGCTAGGTCCATACAAAGATAGGGCAATTGGCTTTGGTCTACTACATTAGGGAACTTTTTCCCTGCGTTTTCATAACTACTACTGCAAGCCTTTTTGGCTGCTTTCTTAAAATCTTCAGGCTTTACCTTTGCCACTGCTGCACTTGAATCAACAAAACCAGCCTGAAAATACAAACATACAAGGTACTCTAATAAATAGCTGCCTTAGGCATTCTAGATTTAGTGTAATTGAACTCTACAGCATCTTGGGTGAGATAATAGCTTGTTAATATATTGAAAGAGAAAGGATTTAAAGGATAATATTACCTCTGCAGCCCTATCAAAGAAAAAGGATGCTACAAACATCTTCTTCTGTCCATCCCCACCACCACCATTCCATACGCCTCCAAAGGTACATTTCATGTGTGTGCATGTTTGATCATGTTTTAGCGCTTCAACAATAACCTTGTGGCACTCTTTGAAATCAGGTGTAGGTGTTGCTGATGCCTTGTATGTGGATCCACCATAAGAATAGGAACCTGTAAAATACATCTATTCGACCATTATGCATGCCAATTTTACAAAGCTATATATGATAATGATTCTTAATTTGCAACAAAAATAGTTTCATGGAATTCCTAAGCCTAATAATGACTCATTGCATTAGAATTTAGATTTAGAAGCAATAAACTTTATCAGATGGAATACTTACAAAAATATTCGTGCAATTTATAAAGAGTATTATCAACTAGAACAGGTATCTTGCTGAAACTTTGCTAAGTTTAATAATCAAGTGCCTGAAAAATTATCACCTAAAGAAAGCTTATTTGATAAACATATGGGGGTCATATGCACTAAGAAATAAAAAACTTCATTTGTGGGCTACATTTTAAGAGTACAAATAAAATAGTATTGCTGCAGTCTTTGTTAAGCCCATTTTCCACCCATTTCATTAGTCCTTATGTATTGTTCATAACTTCAATTCCCTGTTTATTATGTCTACATCTGTAACAAGTAACTTCAAACAGTAAGTATTTAGCCCTATGGTACTTATAAGTTTTTCAACTTTTTCCTACATATGAATTTCTCCATTTGGAACCATGATTTCCATCTCTCCAAATCTACACTATCGTGACTTTGGTAATGAAAACCTTTACATAGTCCAACATGCAATGTTCCATAATTCTAGAGTCTGTATCAATGCATCTCTCTTTACCCAACACCTTTTAACCAATTTAGTAATACACTGTTTGATTTCATGATTGTACACACTACACTGTTCGATTTCATGATTGTTCCCTGGATGCTAAATTACTTCTTCAGTTGCATTTGGCATGAATAAAACCACCACTCATCTCTACAGCCCCATGGGCATTTCTGGAATTCATTTGTTTCTTTCCAATGCCCAACTACAATTAATAAACAAAACTTATTTAATCACAGTTCTAGCAACAAAGATCTGCAAACTCTGAATGAATGACCCTGCAAATTCCATATGCCTTACATACTATCAAAATGATATATAAATTTGGATCTTGGATCTTGGAAAAACTATTATTGTGGCTTTTGACTTTAAGACTACTAAAGGGACCCCTTCAAGGATTCACTTTCCTTTTGAGGACACCAGATAGAAATCATTACTTGATATATATGTGGGAGCATTGTTTACTAGATCTGAATTAAACCCATATATTTCAACCTAGAGTGTGCAAAGAAAATGCCATCCTGGTCTTTCTCTGCAGACTGTTTTCAGCTTTATCTCCAGCATGTTCAATCAAAGATTAAGGTCTTGGACCCTCTCATAAAAACTATAGCTCTCTATGGATCAGAAATTTGCTATGCTCCATGGGGACACATCCCCTGGCTTTTTTCCCTCGTACCCGTACCGGGTACAGTACGGGGATGGCCAAGAAACGTCCCCTACCTGTCCTTTTTTGCCACCAAAATTAGGAAATGTTTCTGAAACGTTTTGTCAAGTTTCCGGGGACTTAGGGGACGGCTAGTTGTACCCGGCAAGGCCAGGACATCCCTCAACCACACCGGGTATGCCTAGCCGTCCCCTACGTCCCAGCATTATTTTGGATGCACTTTTTTAAAGAAAAAAAGGCATGGGCAGGCCCACAAGGAACCCCCAATGCCCTTTAACTAAACCTAAACCTATTATATGCCACAAATTGAAAAAAAGAAACTCATTTCTACATTTCATTTTGAGGTGAAGGAGAGCAAGAGAAGATCAACAAGCTAAAGAAGAGAACAGCAAGTTGAAGAGGAGCTTAGGTCATCATTTCCACCATACTAGAGGTATGTTTTTCATCTTTCTTTTGTATTTGCAATTTAAAAAAAAAAAATCAAGTTTTTCAACACATAGGAAGGGCATTGTGGGTTATTTTTGTTATTTGAACTTGTAGCTCTTTGAAATCAGATTTTTTTATAAAAAACAATCATGAGCAACAGTGGTAGTGATAGTGAGGATGTTCAAGTTCAAATACAAGAAAGAAGTAGACATAGAAGTATGGCAAACATTAGGGGGTGTTCAGAGAGTGGGAGTGGAATAGGGTCAGCACGTTCAAACTCATTTGATTGTCCATCCCAACTCCTCAAAACTTATGTAAAAGGCCCATTAAACCCCAAAAAGCCTCTATAACAATTTGCAACAAGAGTTGATAAAGATAAGAAAAAAAGATAAGGGGTTAGTAGAGTATGGAAGTTTCATTTGTGTGGCAAACAATATAGGGACAGCTATACAAGAGTTTATTGCCATCTTTTGTGGATAGGTGGTCAAGGGGTGAAAGGTTGTAGAAAAACAATTCAAGCTGAAAAAATTGAGGCAACTAGATTGCATATGGAGGGGGAGGCATTAGGTAAAGGGGTTCCAATGGAGAGTTTACAACCTAGTGTGGCAATGCCTACAAGATCAGTGGACGTTGCTTCTCATGTGGGAGAGGGTTCTACTTGGGGAAAGAAGAGAAGTATGAATGTTGCAGGTATGTTTAATGTTATAGTACGAGATGGGGCTGATTCCTCTATTGCTAAGTTTTTTTTATGCTAATGCCATACCATTTCATATCTCACATTTGTCATATTTTAAACAAATGTGCAAAGATATTATAGCCGCTGGTCCCTCATATGTTACACCTAGAAAAACTAAGCTACGCACCACCTTTCTTGATAGAGAGTACTCCAAGGTGAGTATTTTGATGGAGGATATGAGACTAACAAGGATGAGAGATGGCTGCTCCATAATCATGGATGGGTGGACCGATATCAAACATTGGCCACTCATCAATATTATTTTCACTAGTTCAGTTGGCTCTTAGTTTCTTAGAACTATAGATTGTCTAGAGAAAAGGAAGGATGCAACCTTCCAATTTCACATTTTGAGAGATGCCATTGAGGAGGTTGGAACCTCTAATGTTGTGCAGGTAGTGACTGATTCAGCCCGTGTGTGTAAATTAGCCGGATTGATGGTGGAGAGAGCTTATAAGCACATTTTTTGGACCCTTTGTGTGCATGCATTGATGATTGAACAATACCTTGAAGGACATTGGGAAGATAGATTGGGTGAAGGCAGTGGTGTCAAAGGTTGGAGATGTGCAAATGTTCATTTGCAACCATCACATTTCACTTGCTTTATTTAGGACATTTTCGAGGAAGGAATTCCTCAAGCCCGTGGAGACTAGATATGCCAACTACTTCATTTTATTAGAGAGGATGATTGAGGTCCAAGAGGACCTACAATTAATGGTGGTCAATACAGAGTGGGGTAGATGGCATGAGTGAAGCACACCGGAGGGGAAGAAGTGTGAAACAAAAAATCCTTGATGATGACTGGTGGTCCACAATGAGGTAAGAAAACTGGCATTGCTGATTTTATTATTTAATTCTTAATCTTAAAATGTTAATTTAATTCTAAGTTTCTAACTTGTGAAACATGTCCATTTTTTTTTATGATTTTAATTTTTGTAACTTGTTTGCACTTGCAGATAAGTTTGCTCCATCCAGCCTATTGTACGAGTGATTAGATATGTTGATATTGACTCTCCTAGCCTTGGAGAGATTTATGAGACCTTTGATAACATGCTTGAACAAATCAAGCAAGCAATTCAGAGCAAGGACCTTACTTTGGGGTTTTATGAAGAGCATCTTAGGCCCATTGTGATGCGACGGTGGGACATTATGAACACCTCGCTTCATATGGCAGTCTATGCTCTCAATCCCAAATGGTATGCACCGAGACCTAGGAGAGTGCCACTATCTCATGATGAAGAGGTGAAAGAAGGCTTCATGAGGGCCCTTACAAAAATGTATTCTTTAGAGGAATCAACTCTACTTTGCACACAGTGGCTTGCATTTGCCAGTCTTCATGGTCCAACCATCAACAAACTAGAGGCGAGGACGGATAGAGCTACACTGGCTCAAATCAACCCTATTGGATGGTGGACGTGGCATGGGAAGGATGCACCAGAGTTGAGAGTACTTGCCATTCATCTTCTTTCACAAGTTGCTAGTTCTTCTGCTAAAGAGAGGAATTGACCTACATATAACTTCATCCAATCAGTCAAGTGGAACAACCTTACCTCTAGAAGATCAGAGAAGTCGGTGGCTGTACATAGTGCTTTGCAACTATAGGATCGCCAGTCTACTAAGCATCGTCAGACTCCAACCTTATGTTGGGATGTTAATCCTGAAGATGCTATGCAAATTGAGGAGAAGGATGCACAGGAGAGATTGCTTGGGCTTCCATTGGTTGAGGCAGCCCCTTTTATTGGCACTGACACTTATAGTGACTCAGACTCGAGCTTCGATGGAAATGTTGATTTAGACCTACCATCTGCTGATTAGGGAAAGCCATATATTTTCTTAGTTTTATGTTTATGTCATTTCATAGTTGAAACTTGGAGCCTTTGGGCATTTTTGTTATAATTATCACTCTTATATGATATGTATGCACATTGATAATAAAAAAGCATTGGAATTTTGTTAATTTGTTTGTCGATTCTCATATGAAATCTCAATTCAAGTCTAATGATATGTATTAAGCTTATACAATGTTTATGATAAATGCTTTATCAATGTTATGCTATGAACATTTGAAATTTCTCTATATTTTTAAAAATTTCCCTATTTTTTATCAGTCATCCCCTGTCATCCCCTAAAAAATGGTCCAAAAGTACCCCCATACCGAAAACTCGCCTCCTCATACCCTACCATCCCCATCCTTGAAACCCCGTGGAGCATAGGAAATTTGTATTCCTAGTCTTGGACACACTGATGGAGCTCATATTGAAGGGGCTTAAGTTATTATGCTTCAAAGGATTATCCATGCTATTGCAAACATAGAATTTGGGGCATACATATACTTTTTAGTTTGCTACTTATCTACACATGTAATGTATGATGAGAAACATTCTTGGGCAACACGGATGTTCATTCTTGACTCTTTGCTCCTTATAGAGATAAGCACCCTTAGATCAACCATCAAAGACATTGTTGATATGCTGAGGCTTGTTTGACTCTACAAATAGCAAGTTATCGGATGCCTTCCTCTGTACAAAACCTCTTTTGATGCCCTTCTCCTTCTGCGACCTAGGGGAGAACTCAATGTTGTTGTCAATTTGCGGAAACAAAGTATTTTCTCATTATTTTTTAAGGATTACATATTACATGCAAATTTTTGATTATCCAGATCGCTCAAAGCACAGGATAAGAGCATACATCTAATATGCAGAATAATAACCTATGCACTCTATGCCACAATTCAAAACCAAGACTCTAAACTTTGATGCTTACAATGAAGCGTTCCCAACAATTTATAGAATTCACGACCAAGACTCTAAACTCTGATGCTTACAATGAAGCATCCCCAACAATTTATAGAAGGGGAAGAGCTTGTAACCTCAATACAAGTTAATTCAGAATTGAAATCCGACCATACAAAAGTGACACGTGTTTCAAACACCTACCACACTAAGGAGTGGAAAGTTGTTAGGCAGTCTGTTGTGAACACTTAGTGGAAACAAAAAGAATCACTTTTCAAGAACCTGTGAGTGAGAAGGGCACACTTAACACTTGTAAGTGGCTACAAGTATCTTGCTTTTTGGACAAGGTTGCATCCTATTGTCACATCTTAATGTGGGTGGCATCACAACACTCACAAGCCCATGTGCTAGCTAGAACAGAATAGGACTTAAGACTCTTTTTGGCCATTCTCAATATGCATAGTCTCAATCCTAGGGATGTGGATTAAACAGATATGTTATTCTTTTAGTTTCTTCATAATATGCAATATCAAACTCGATCCTTGCCGCAAGGAGTGTCGGTCTTAACTTTATCTCCATACTTTCGAGCTTGACTTCTGGCAACCAATTTCAACATAATGCATAGAACTCAACTCTTGGGAAATCATAACCAACATTAGGAAAATGAGGAAAATGAGTTAAATATTGTTCCATACATTCTCCCATGGCATAATATAGATTTTTGGAAATCAATTCTAGAAATTCTTCCATATCAAGATTAAACTATATACCAACAAGATCAATATATTCCTCCAGGGCATATTGGTTGAAAGTAATGCTATTGATAAATCCATACTTAATACATTTCAATAGGTTCATTTTATTTCGTTTTGACCACATCATGCCAACCAACTATGTAATATGGATATCAATGGATAATGGATTTCTGATATAGCATATAATTGGTGCCTCTTCCAAACCAGATTGTTGGAGAAATTCTAATCCTGCATCAAGTTCTAGAATCCTCTTTCATGGTTTTCTTCAATCAATCTTCTCAAATCTAAGCCATTTATTCAAGAAAAAAGATTCTAACAATAATTCAATTATCTGAATTGGGAGGAAAGGGAGAGAAATATTAGAATCTTGCAAATTATACATATAAGTGGCCATCTAATTGAACCCAATATGGACCATTATAAATGGTTGCTGCAAATTCTCTGGTCAATGCATCTGCTAATGGATTGTTTTCCCCTTTAATCCATTCTATCTCAAAGTCATAACCCAAAATATCAAAGTACCATCTTGCAATTCTACCTTGGGCAATGTCTTTGTTAGGCTTCTCTTTGAGCAAACTCCTCATAGTCTGGCTATCAATTCTAACTATAAATTTAACTGGCTTAAGAAATATCATGAATTTTTCAATTCCTTTTTTAACAGCCAGTATTTCTTTCTCAAATATGTTGTATCTACTTTTTCCCTATGTGAATGTTCCTAAACAATAACCACATATGTTTCTTTTCCCATTCTCTTCTTCCTATATCAACACAGCAGACCGGGTTGTATCAGAAGCATCAGTACACAAATATAATGGTAGTCCTGGGACTAGTATTTGCAATGAAGGCAAATTCTGGCATTTGCATTTTATGCATTGAACAGCTTTTGTTGCCTTTAAAGACAATCCTTCCTTATTTTCCTTCAGCTGCTCCTGGATTGCTTTCCTATCTTCTGCAAGACCTTTGTAGAAGGGTGAGACATAATTTAAGCAACTTAAAAACCTCTATATTTGTTTCTTATCTTGTAAAATGTCAGGAAATTCTTGGATCCTTTGTAGAATATGAGGTTGCAATTTAATATTTCCTATGTTCCACCAAGTTTCTGGTTGCAATTTAATTGTAGCATATGAGGTTGCAATTTAATATTTCCTATGTACACTTAATTTAGGACCATGATGCAGGAAAAGGTCACTTTCCCTGGTCCATGATCTCCTTACAAGGCAACAGATGACCTGCTCATTAGATAGTTTATGTATTCAGTATTTTCCTCCTTTAGATGCTAGGAGTGCCCCACCTTTAGCTCCCTTTAGAAAGCAGTACTTTGATTTCATTGAGGATTAATCACTCTCCCCTTTCAGTCTAAATCATTATTAAATGGATATTCTTCTAGAGGTGCTTTTAAAACTTCCTCTTCATATGGGAAACCTGTAGCATATTACTCTTACATTATATTTTAGTGTCACTGATCTACTTTAGTCATATGAAGACATTAATAACAAAGACATATCAATTTGACTGAACTTTTCAGTGATACCATAAAAGATTTATAAAATTGCCTCAAACCGAAGGATTCTAACAGTGACTGGTATCTGAATGCATATTGTGAGATCCTCAAAAGATAGTAACATTTATGTCAAGAGAAGATCAAAATAAATCATGACTAGTAGTACAAAAATAAACAATTTCACATTTACCATAAACAAAGTAGCAATACAAAAACAATTTTTTATCAAAATATTGACTTAAAAACAAGTACTTTAGGAAGTATTTTATGCTTACCTTGAAAACCCTTTAAAATGCAAGGGGAATTGCCATCCCCTGTGACTTTCAGAATTTCAGCACGAGCTGCCAACAGACCATAATGTAAATAGCTGCAATTGAAAAACATAGCACCACAATCTGCAATTTATTTCTGATCTTGCCATTAAATAAAGGAGATCTAAATCATAGAAATGCAATGCACTTGCTTTCTTGCATCCATAAAAGCCCATTTTTAAGATATACTGATAATAATTCTAAAAAGACAACAAAAAGTCATTTCATGCAACTGAGAAAAACAATCAGTGTTATCATGAATAAACCAACAAATGAGATTTGTGAAGAATTACCAAAGCATCCAAAAAAATACAAAAAAGATGGTTCTATAATCTATTATGTTGATTGTTTCTCACCATTTCTCCTACTCAAATATGATTCAGAAATTTTAAAAAGAGTTGAGAATACCTATGGACATAAAGATGGTATCTTTTACCCTTGAGGGTCAATTCCTTTATATATGAATCTTCTCCTTTAGTGGGCTTTGGTGCATTTTTGGCATTGTCATCTGAGATTGCATATGCCATCTGAACAGAACCACCTCCAAGATCAACAATTCCAACTGTATCTGAATAGTCTTTACCTATGTTTCCTAGGAGGTAGTTTATAGTAACCTACACCATAAACAACATCAAATAACTTAGTAGCTCAAATTTTACTGACCATCTAAATAACAAAAACTAAGAATATATGAACCAATATAATTTCCCCATTATCACATCTTCTTTGATAACCTGTACCAGTACTAAATGCTTCAGCGTCTAAAAACAAATGATCATTATGCAATGCAGGAAAAAGCATCCAGAATGTTCTTTCAGAAATTTTATTACTCCAACACAGCAAGACATTTCAATATTACCCTATAAAATATAACTCGGTCGTGAGTAGATGTTTAAAAATACACTGAAGAAGAAATGATATTTGAAATGAAGGGTCTAAGATCATTAATGACTAAAAATAAGAAAAAGAATATGGGGGCTACACCTTATCACAACCACGTAGTATGAAGATGACAGCAAATTTGTTGAAAATTCTATCAAAAACAATTTTTTTGCATAGTGGCAAAACTTATATAGTAATAACAGCATAAGGATATATCAAGGAATGCTCATATTGTGGCTTCTCTAGTATGCTGTAGCAGATTGGTGTACCGTCTAACCACTGACAACTTTATCATAATATGCATAAATTAAACAGTTCTTTTTCCCTAATACTGCTGCAGATAATATTTAATCTGTACAAACTTGGATTCAGATGGTGCACATAAAATTATTCAATTGCAAACAAATACTAATCAAAGGACATAACAATTAGGAAAATACAATGTCAATAACATCTCAAACATGCAATCACAAAGCTTGCAGTGAACAAAATCAGAGACTATGATGCACCAGTACATAAGCCTAACACTGTGGATCGAATCCTAATAATAAGAAACCATACACTACTCTATCAGAGGATAAACCACTGCTTTAATCATATAATATTGTGTTACGTGGCACAGGACCATTGCATTGACATATATTCTAGGAGAATGACCTCAAATGGCAGCTAGATACCTTCCTTTCTCATGCATTTCTTAGAAGCACTAAGTATACAGTTTTTCTGCTTCACAAATATTTTGTATAATATTTCTTGAAGATGTTAAAGTAAGGAATAGCAGGCGCTCTATCTAATCAACTACAAAAAG
Organism: Sequoia sempervirens; assembly: GCA_007258455.2. Lineage (NCBI taxonomy): Eukaryota > Viridiplantae > Streptophyta > Pinopsida > Cupressales > Cupressaceae > Sequoia > Sequoia sempervirens. Next base: position 113,137 of record VDFB02124242.1, on the reverse strand, counting down.
CATAGATAGAAAATTATTCCACCATAAAACCTCACTGGCATAGAAAATAGCACATCCACCAGTACTCCATGCAGACAACCCCATATAGTTGTCATAATTGTTATAACATAAAATGTACCAGGAAAATTGACAAAAGTCAAGAAGACCTCTTTCTTCTGCAGATAACTCACATGCATACATCCCTACTCCTACATGTATATTTCATTCCACTCACAATAAATTTCCAATAAAGACAGCAGAAAGAATTGGAGGTATAGACAGAGTGGAATAATTTTGTACATCAGCAGGTCATACCTAAACATATTACTTTTTGATTGCAGGAGTTTGAAAAAATTGTGATTTCAAGGATTTATAACATGACATGACTTACATACATGATGTTTAAAAGTGCTTGAATAGTTTATGCTTAATAGGTTGAGAAGGATTTTTTGTTATATTTACATATGATTCTGTACTTTTCTATGCTTATCTCATGTGCATTTCAGGTTTCATTTATATATGTTTCTTGAAACTAAGAACAAAATGTTACAAGGAAGCCTAACAATAATGTATGATCATTTCCAAACGGAAAGATCTATCAATAAGGCAGATTAATAGGTAATATACCCATTGAAATGATCCTTCTTGAGCTCCATCCAAAACAGTAACCCACTCTGGTTTAAATTCCAATGAGCTTTTGTCGGTCAAAAAATCCTTCACCTGCAGTTAAAACAATATTTGAAAAATTATTATGTGCTTCAAATTTATCTATTGAGTGAACATGGAATATTAACAACTTGAATGGCACAAGCATAAAATCAATAAGCTCTTTGATAATTGTCCTGTTAAAATCACAAACTGACAATACATGCAGAAAGCAACTTTGCTGGCTCATGAAAAGAATCATTTTTTCCTGCATGGTGCATGTACCTCTTGTAGAATTTTATCAGCAGAGTCACCAGGCAATTGTCTTAAACCTGCTGTTGCCTGAAATATATTAATAAATGAAATTAAGCTTTCCATTGAAATATTACACCAGTGAGGATTTATCTAAATTTACAAATTACTTCACCAATTTGCATAAAAGACAATCTAGACTATAAAAATTGCTGCCTTTACCCCAACTCTAACAGGTGTGCTCCTGCGGAGTGTTTCAGGCACAACTGCCTCGGCTTCCTCTAAAAGGGATTTTAGAGAATTTGCAGCCTCCTTTGGATTTGCCGCATAAAAACTCAAACCAGGCTTTTCCTGCATCAAATAAAAATGCAAGAATTCAGAAGAATGAAAACACAAACATGTCAATTGGCTAACATGATGTTAAACTTTCATTATATATTAAACAACTTTTACAAATGCCAGTTTCCTATAGCACAGGAAGAGTTGCCAAGATGCACATTGTACTGAAATTAGCAAATAGCTAAGAACACAAGAGAGATATACCACAAAAACTGTTATGTTTATGATCTCAATCAGCATCGATAAAATAGATGGACCATGATGATGATGGCTTGTGCTTGTTGGATAAAGGAAAACACGTGAAAAACTAAATACTGGTAACTAACTATAATTATTAAAATTTTGCAATAGTAGACCTCATTATTTCCTCCCTGTTTAAAGGATATTGTTGACAATTTCTATGGACAAATTAGAATCTCTTGTAGCTCCCAGGATAACCTAGCAGAAAATAAAATATGGCATAGTATATAGAGTAAATGCAGCTCACAAACAGTGATGATGTAGCCTCAAAATTAACTTTCAATGTAAAAGGAGAAGATTTGAATCAGATGGGAATGATATATCGTAGAGAGCAATATGCATTGTCAAGACCAAGAGGATTCTTATATTAAAATTCATGCTCTAGAAATTGACCTGCATGTAAGATCTTCATCCTTGGGAGCTATGCCATGTCCCCTCTTTTCCCAATAATTAATTATTAATAAAATAAAAGTGTTTTTCCACTATATAAAATATAAAATATATAAATTGGGGCAACTCAAATCTTGGCGCCCAGGTTTAGGTCCTATGGATCCTAAAGGGGTGAAGGTATTTTTTCAAACTAGCTGGCTCATTTCACTACTGGATTTGCTGTTTTTTGCAATTGACATTTTCAGTTTCAAGTGCTCAATCCTTCAAGGAGGAAAAACATTGATGACAGATTCAGAGGTGAGGATGAAAACCCTCTTCCTCTCACTGGGCAGCTCCATTCAGGTGCTGCAGTTTGAACTAACTTGGTAAATTTGTGGTTTTCAGGGTGGCAGAATCAGCTGTGAGCAGTTTCAAGACCAACCTGACCAATTGCTGTTCACCATTCAGCATAATTACCAACCCCAATGGGGACCTTCCCCAGGATGGCTATATAGAGCAGGAAACATCCTCAGGGACGTTATCCTCTAGGGGGTGAAGTGGGGAGCAAGGCAGGGCAGTGTGGGGCATGGGGTGGCTCTCTGGAGTTAAAAACATTGCAAAATCACATCATATTGACCACTATTGTCTATCGACAGAAAATGTGTTCTGTTTGCTACTTCTAAAACATATTTTATAGCAAAATAGTAAATTGTAAAATTTTATTGGAGTTACAATAAAAAGACAATCAAAGTGAATGCTAAAGCAAGTTGTAGTTTGTTTTAAAGTGCATATTGCATATGTCATTGTACGTGGTATTGTGGGGACAAATGATGATTGCTGAAGGACTCATATTCAAAATTCTGTTGAGACCATCTCAACCTAAATGCAGAGATCTTACGATAGAAGTGGTGTTCACCTTGAACTAGGCAATAGTTGCATTCTTGAATAGCCATGAATCATGATGACATCTCATTTCACAATCAGAATCTCACACAATTCCCATGGGACTAGGATTGATAACTTAGCAATGATTTCAATTGTTTTAATGATTAATACCAAAATGTTTTTCTCACCTTGGACATGTCTTTCATCCTTGAGGAACTGTGGCAAGATCTCAACTTGGACTCAAAATGACACATTCATTTGGATTAAAGTCAACAATATAATCAACTTCATTTTTTATTATTTAATGATTGATAAGTGTTGATGTTCATGTGCAGTGTCGGTCATTACTTCCAGCCGATCTCCTTTACTTCATGATGATAAATTAAATAATAGCCTAGGGCTATTTAATTTATAGAGACATCGATTTGCTGAAGAGGCATGTCCATTCATTGAGGCACAATTTGCATTAAATAATATTTAATTGATGAAAGCGATTTTGTGAAGTGACACGTCATTTGTTAAATGATGTTTAATGTTTGTTATCAACGCCGACTTTGAAGTGGCGCGGTTTTATGGAGGCATGACTTTTGATGAAGGCCGACTTGTCTTGAAGAGTCATGACCGTTCCACTCATTGTGTATATATGCTCAATGGGACTCCATTGTTTATCATTCAGTTTTAGTTCATTCGATATCCATTCGTAGTTCGATTCTTCAAGTGCGAGTCTGTATCAAGAGCAGATCGAATTCTTTGTAGAACATTATCAGCAGATTGCATCACTTAGTTTCTGTATTTGCATCAGATTGTGGCGCTTCTTGTTGGCCTTCTTATCGGCCTATTGTAAAGGAGACATTCTTGTTGTGATTCAATATATAAGTGATATATTGTTGCTGGGTTTTTCTCCCTCAAGAGGAGGGTTTTCCCAAGGTATCTGCTGTGTTATTGTGTTTAATTTTGAATTAATTTTCTATGCTCTAATCTGATCATAAAACTAACATGGTATCAGAGCGGGTTTGAAGAAGATCTTGATCAGATTTTGTATTACAGTAATACTCTTTATTCTCTCTCTCTCATCGTTGATTACTTCTATCTTTTCGTCAAGATGGTGAACGGTCTTAAGATTGAGGATAGACTTGAGGGAGCATCAAATTTCACATCATGGAGATTCAGAATAATGCTCACCTTGGAGGAAAATGAATTGGCTGAGTTTGTGGAGAGAAAAGTTCCCGAACCTACGTATGAGGAAGAGAAGGTTCAATGGAGGAAGAAAGATATTAAGGCGAAGAAGATGTTAGTTGATTCCATGAAGGATCATATTGTTCCAATTGTCTCCAAGTTGAAGATGGCAAGAGAGATGTTTAAAACCTTGGAGGAGATGTACAAAATCAACAACACAAGCCGGGCACTTGCACTGAAGCAACAACTCCATCATGTGAAGATGGTGAAAGGAGAATTTGTTATTGCTTACTTCATGAAGATTTCGGAATTGAGAGATCAGCTCTCTACAATTGGTCATGTGGTTGATGACAAGGACTTGACCATGCTTGCTCTTAATGGTCTTCCTTCATCTTGGGAGTCCTACATTCAAGGAATCAGTGCAAGATCGAAACTTCCCAAGTTTGATCGATTGAGGGCGGATTGCATTCAAAAGGAGTCTAGGTTGTCTGCAAGAGGAATTGGTCAAAGCTCCACTAATGAAGACATTCATGTTCTCGCCTCTCAATCCTCAAAGAAGAAAGGGAAAGATGGAAAGAAAGGATATTTCAAGAGGAATAGAGATAAAGGAGCCGATGCTGCTCCCGCATTTAAGAAGAAGAGGGACCTCTCCAAAGTCCAATGTTTTAGATATGACAAGTATGGTCACTTTGCTAAGGATTGTCCAACCAGGCCTAAGTAGCAGGCTACCATTGCAGATGTTGATGAAGTCTCTACGCAGAAGGATTCTTGTGAATACCTATTCTATTCGACATTGTCAAGCAATGCACCTACCGACACCAACACTTGGTTGATTGATAGTGGTGCCTCTCACCACATCACCGGATTTAGGGAGCATCTAACTAATTTGGTGGAGAGAGATTCTAGTGAACAAGTCATTAGAGATGATGCTAGTTACTCTGTGAAAGGAATTGGGACCTCCACTCTCCACTTGGATTCCGGCATTTCCCTACAGTTGTGTGATGTTCTATATGTTCCAGGCATCAAGCGAAACCTTGTTTCCATTTCAGCCTTGGAAGACAAGGGTTACCAAGTTGCATTCTCTAAAGGAAAAGTTCTTTTGTGGACGGAGAATTCCAACTTCAAGACTGCTCGGGTGATTGAAGTTAGACATGAGAGCCTCTACAGGCTATGCACTTGTCCACTTCAGGCTCTAGTGCATGATTCTTCAAGTTTGTGCGAACTTTGGCATCGAAGATTGGCTCACCTTCACTTTCGAGCTCTACCTATCATGGAGAAGATGGTCACGGGCCTTCCGAAGTTCAACCAGGAGCATGAAGGTACTTGTAGAGGCTACGCCTTGGGTAAGAATATAAAAGGTCCATTTCATAGTAGAGAAAGTAGATCCAAATGTATTCTAGATCTTATTCATTCTGATTTATGTGGTCCAATGTCTATTGCTTCTTCGAGTGCTTTCTTGTATTACATTCTTTTTATTGATGACTACTCTAGAAAGACTTGGATTTATTTCTTGAAATCTAAAGAATCTGAGGAGGTATTAGAAAGGTTCAAGGAATTCAACGCTCAGGTAGAGAACCTATCTGGGAAGAAAATCAAAGTCCTAAGATCCGACAATGGACGAGAGTACACCTCCAGTAGCCTTCAAAATTTTTGCATTGAAGCTGGGATTAAGAGGGAGTTTTGTGTCCCTTATAATCCTCAACAGAACAGAGTTGTTGAAAGGAAGAATAGATCTATCGTGGAAGCAGCCAAAGCCATGATTCATGACCAAGATCTACAAATCTTCCTTTGGGCGGAAGCATCTAGGACAGCAGTCTATGTTCAGAATAGAAGTCCTCACCGAATCCTAGAGAACATGACTCCTGAAGAAGCTTTTATTGGGAAGAAGCCAGAAGTGAGTCATTTGAGGATCTTTGGATGTCCAGTGTATGTTCATGTATCGAAGGAAAAGAGGACAAAGTTGGAGCCTTCTGGCAAGAAGAGAATATTTGTAGGTTACAGTGAGACATCAAAAGCCTACAAAATCTACATTCTAGGCCAGAAGTAGATCGAGATTAGTAGAGATGTCACATTTGAGGAAGATGTTGCATTCAGAAGATCCAAGGGCACTCATTTGGAGATAGATAATGAAGATTCTCCTCAAGATATGGAAGTTGACCTTGCTCCTAAGATTCAGAGGGAGGCTTCATAACCTAAAGAAGTTGATGAACCTGTTGAGCCCTTGGAACCTACTGATGGGCCTACCGATATTGTGATTGGGAGAAAAAGACCTCTCTGGGCTAGGCAAACAATGCAGGAGGCAGAAAGGTTTGCAGCACCGAGAGGAACCTTTAGAGAAAGTAAGAGACCTCATAAGTTCTCCAGTTATGTTACTTTGATGAGTCAAATTATGGAATCCAAACCTTCCAGTGTTGAGGAAGCTTCTAGTCAATAGGTTTGGAGAGATGCTATGACAGAAGAGTATCAATCCATTCTCAAGAATGATGTTTGGGACATCGTTCCTAGACCCGAAGGAAAATCAGTGGTATCTTCTATATGGCTCTTCAAAATCAAGCATGCGGCTGATGGGAGCATTGAGAAATACAAGGCAAGATTCGTGGCTAGAGGGTTTTCACAAAAAGAGGGAGTTGACTATGAAGACACATTCACTCCAGTTGCTCATTATACTTCTGTCAGGACCATCATTGCCATTGTTGCATCTAGAGGATGGAAGATTCACCAGATGGATGTGAAGATAGCTTTCCTGAATGGTGTAATTGAGGAAGAAGTCTATATTGAGCAACCTGATGGATTCGATGTACATGGGAAGAAGTCTCATGTTTGCAAGCTAAAGAAGGCCTTGTATGGTCTTAAGCTCCTCATGCGTGCTTGGTACGAAAGGATAGATCGTTACTTGTTAAGCTTGGGCTTCTCCAAGAATGATGTTGATTCTAACTTGTATTTCAAGGTAATTGATGGTGAAGCATTGATTTTGGTTTTGTATGTTGATGATCTGATTCTTACTGGAGAAGAACACCTCATTATCAAATGCAAGGAGTTAGCTTTTGAATTTGAAATGAAGGATCTTGGTCTCATGCATTACTTCCTTGGCTTAGAAGTTTGGCAAAAGCCAGATGAGATGATTCTAAGTCAAGGGAAGTATACCATTGACATTTTGAAGAGGTTCGGTATGATGGATTGCAAATCCATGTCTACACCTATGGAGACCAACTTACATAAGTTGAAGGAGGCTACATCCAGTTCAGATCTAGTGGATCCCACGATGTACAGGCAGTTGATTGGATCATTGATGTATCTAGTCAACACTAGACCAGATATCTGCCATGCAGTGAGTGCACTCAGTCAGTTCATGTGTGAACCAAGGCAGATACATCTTGTTGCAGCAAAACATATCCTGAGATACTTGCGTGGCACAGTTGGATATGCACTAAGATATTCTTCAGGATCGGAAGAGCACCTTTGGATGTTGCTTCAGTTTGGGGTCTGCGATGATATCCTGGTGCAGCACAAAGCAGTCATCTGTAGCATTAAGTACAGCAGAAGCAGAGTATATTGCAGCTTGTGTAGCAGCTGGGGAAGCAGTGTGGCTTCGGAAGCTCCTTGCAGGATTGTTTGGGCAATCAATGGAGCCTACTATCATTCATTGTGATAACCAAAGCTGTGTGAAGCTTTCTGTCAATCTTGTGTTTCATGATAGAACCAAGCATATTGAGATCAAATACCATTATATCTGATGTTATGGTATTGAGGAAAGCAATACAATTGAAGTATATCAGCATTGATGAGCAGACGACAGACATTCTCATCAAGCCTCTCTCCAAAATAAAGTTTGTGTACTTTCGAGACAAGCTTGGTATGGTGGAGAATCAAGCCCTAAATGAGAAGGAGTCTTAGTATCAATGATCCTCTTTAATGCATTTCTCTTTTGAGAGAGATTTGAGCTGCAAGCCCTTGTTAATGCATTTCTCTTTTGAGATTTGAGGTGAAAGCCCTTGTTTCCACCCTCTGGGAGAGCCATGGTGGATGTCATGTGTGTGACTCCATGACAGCATCACGTGAGAGAGTTTGTGATGATTTTCTTGTACTTGTGTTTTCACCCTCTGGGAGAGCCATGGTGAACGTCATGATGAGGTGACAACATCACGTTGAGTGATAAGCACTTGTACATACCATACATGGGTGTAGCCATGATGGTTGATATCACAATGAGGTGATATCAGATATCACGATGAGGTGATATCTTATTTTTCCACATATGGGTGCAGCCATTGTGGTGGACATCACGATGAGGTGATATGTCTTGTGCAACTGGAAGTATTCTCCCTAGCTGAGAGGGAGTGTTGATGTTCATGTGCAGCGTCGGTCATTACTTCCAGCCGATCTCCTTTACTTCATGATGATAAATTAAATAATAGCCTAGGGCTATTTAATTTATAGAGACATCGATTTGCAAAAGAGGCATGTCCATTCATTGAGGCACGATTTGCATTAAATAATATTTAATTGATGAAAGCGATTTTGTGAAGTGACACGTCATTTGTTAAATGATGTTTAATGTTTGTTATCAAGGCCAACTTTGAAGTGGCATGATTTTATGAGGGAGGCACGACTTTTGATGAAGGCCGACTTGTCTTGAAGAGTCATGACCGTTCCACTCATTGTGTATATATGATCGATGGGACTCCATTGTTTATCATTCAGTTTTAGTTCATTCGATATCCATTCGTAGTTCGATTCTTCGAGTGCGAGTTTGTATCAAGAGCAGATCGAATTCTTTGTAGAAGGCTGATATCATTATCAGCAGATTGCATCACTTAGTTTCTGTATTTGCATCAGATTGTGGCGCTTCTTGTTGGCCTTCTTATCGGCCTGTTGTAAAGGAGACATTCTTGCTGTGATTCAATATATAAGTGATATATTGTTGCTGGGTTTTTCTCCCTCAAGAGGAGGGTTTTCCTAGGGTATCTGCTGTGTTATTGTGTTTAATTTTCAATTAATTTTCTGTGCTCTAATCTGATCATAAAACTAACAATAAGAAAGTGGGTTTCAACTTGAGCAAGTCTGCTGTTTGATTCTTGAAGAGTCATATCAAGATCACATCATGCAGTCAAAATGCCACTATTTCAGTGGGATTAGAGTTAATAACCTAGAAACAATTTCAATTGTTATTATTATTAATAACAGAATAACGAGTTTCACCATGAACAAGAAAACTATCTAATTTATTAACGACTTTTGACAAGATCTCACTTTTGCGCCCGGAACAAATAATTTTGGAAGTGTTATTTTTGATAACTTAGAAAACATTTCATTCTTTTTCCAATTGCTCACAAAATGGATTTTAATTATAAACATAAGAACTTCACAGTTCATTAAACTGATTGAAATGCTTCTGAAATCAATTGTGTGAGTTTTGTTTTCACCAATATTTTAGATAACATTCCATGATCTATCATCATGACAAGAAACCGTTTTCTCCGATGTAACAAAATGGACTGATTCTTGAGTATCATAACAAGATCTCATTTCATCTCAGATCACATTCTGTGATCCATCATTAGGATGAGGAAAATTTCTTCCCATATCAATAACAACATGGGCTGATTATTTAGAGTCGAAACAAGATCTCATCTCACACTCTCAAGGTCCTGATTGTTGCTATTAGAGATGACACCTAAAAACATTCAGTACTTTTTAAGATTTACCAACAAAATGGTTTACCGTTTCACATTACAGTGTTGAGGAGTTCAAATCCCAATCAGTCACGCCTATGTCTCGAAGTGCAATGACATGTAACCATAACAGAGATCAAAGCCTAATTTGTTCCATTTATACTAAAAACTAAAACTTCAAAACCTAAGTTGTTCCTATCATACTAAATAAACTTAATTGTTTAAATAATTCGAGGCCGTTTCTAATTGGCATGAGCTCGAGATTGTGATCAAAACAGAAGACATGAACTCTATTTCCAGAGCTCCCGGCATCAAAAACAACAGCACAGCTCTTGGATCGGGCTGATAACTTTTTCTCAACACTGTGACGATACGGAAATTCCTCTTGCACCATAGGGTTCATTTCTGCAGGAACCCTAGGCATGAGCAACGGCACAAAACAAATCAACAGAAGAGGAACAGAGACCACAAATATCACGCCCCTGAACCTGTACATCTTCTCCGTCAGCGTCTCCTGCCGCATTCTCAACGCCATCTTCTCCTGCTTTAAATCTCCGTCAATTAACGAACTCAGGCCTTCTAGCTCCACGCACGAGCTTGATCAATAACGGAACTGGGTGTTAACTGGCAACGCCGTGAAATTTGTCACCTCTATCGACTCCACCTCCCCAGATCAATCCAATCCCCACCATAAATTTTCCCGTCTCTTGACATTCATTTTTTAAATTGAAGGGGATTCTTAAGAATTCTTGTGGACAACAGAGAGCCATTTATTCGCATGTGCAATGCTTTTGCTCTGCAGAAGCGACAGCAGAACCATCTGATAAGACACTTCTCTCTCACATGTTTTTCTTCTGTATTTCTGGGATTAACGGCTAGAAACCAACGGTAACCAGAGTCTTTCAACTCTGTTTTAATGTCGGAGCATAAAGGAAGTAAAAGCATGACCCCGCGGATACACGAAACATGCCAGAGCATAAAGTAAAATCATGTTCCCGTGCATACAAGCGAAACAAGAAAATAATATTTTTTAAAAATTTTAAAAATATGTTTATAACTCATGGTGTTTTATCAGGATTCACATGTTTTAATTCATGATGTTTACAATTTGATATTCTAGTATGTTTATTTATTTATTGTAAATATTATTTTTTAATTTAATAAGGAGAAAGGATTTAATTTATGAGTGCGTTTCAATAATTAATTATTAGGGTTTGCTCCACATGGGTCTCTAGTTCGACTCTGTTCTCTAGTTTAAGAGATGGGAATTCGGCTCTAGGAAAAACTTGTTATAAAAAAAAAAAGGTGTTCTTTTTAATATTTGTTTTTATTATTTGTAATGTTAAATATTAATAGTTAAGTTTGTATTTTAAAATTGGATATCATGTATCTGTTTTTAAAATTATATGGAATAACAAAGATGGTGATGATGTGACTACATTATTGGTGTCTCCTAACCCTAAACAATACCTTTAAATTCAATATATTGTTTAAGAACATGAAATGCATGACTATGAGTCCTCTTCGATATAATATTTTATTATAAACAGTGATTTAAAAATCACTTTTGGAGTTTACAAATAGTTAGATTAATGTCTTAGAAATGGTGCATGTAACATTTCTAGTTATGAATATAGTCTAATGTTTTGGGGTGAGAAATAGTGAATGTAATTTGATATTTGGATTTTTATCTATTAATAACATTTGTTAATAAAGAATAAGAATAGTGACATGAGATATGATATGAGAATTTTTAGTTGAATATACCTAGGCGCCATCAATCTTAGCATAATCAGACTTGGCAACCTTGTATTTTGAAATTGTGAATGTCATATGTTGTTTAGAGAGGGCGTATGGGCATAAGAAGTGTGGACATGAGCTTACAGCCTCAAAACTTCAAGTTTTTCAGACGTGATACTTCATTGGGTGGCCACGTGAGAGTGTGTGCTCTCATTTGATTGGATAATAGTTGTTGAGTCGGAGTTATGAATTATTGTGAAGATTGCTAAGACAAACCTGCATCGTTAAGGAGTTTTGAATGCCTACCAGTCTAAGTGTGAACTTTATCAAAATGGACAAATGAACTATGCAGGAAATCTGAGCATAGTCGTGGATTACCATACAAGCTTGGCGTGAATTTTTGGGACTCACCATGACCTAGGTGATTGTTGGAACTTGAGTGCCATAGTTGGAAGAGCATGACCAATTAATGATTGAAGCGTTTCACCATTGCTAGTTGTGGGTATTGCAGAAAGGACGTGAATCTCAACAATAGTCGACTTCACTTTCCAAGAAATTAAAGGAACGAAGGTCTGAGATGGTTATGGCAAGATGTTGGTGACAACAGTTGATATGAAAACAAGATGAGGGTAAATTGATGGCAACATTGAGTGAAGGTGGTGAAGATGAAACACCGCTACAGGTCTAGCTCAAATGGTGTACCAGCAATAAAAAGATAAGTATTTTATGTCTATAATTTTGAATAATGATCTTGGATTGAATTAATCATGTAGTTAATAATAGTTCATGCAATAACATTAGGAATAGTGAATCATGTATGCTTCTAGCATTGGTCTGCATATTTCTCTTCGGGGTAGTTTGATTCTATGAACTATTATTAATCTCTCTAAAATACACGATGGATCGAGGAGCAAAAAGATGATGAGAGATTACATAAGGAATTCAAAGGGAGGAAGAGCTTGAGGCATCCTGTAAGGAAGTCATGTCGGCTAGAGAAATGAACAAACATGGAGACATAGCTTGCAGCCATGGGACTGAGTTGGTGGCGCATAACTCTCTTGATTCTTCACTAGAGACATCTCTCAAAGGAACAAGGTTGGATCAGCCTTGGATGGAGAGTTTACATCAACAAAGAAGATTGAGAAAGATGAAGACACTAAACAACAAAGAACCTGTATAGATTGTCATTGCGATCAGCTACATCAAAGAGGAGGAAATGTCATTCAGAGGGAGTTAAATTCCAGGCACGACTTGAGATCATGTCCAGGAAGAGGATTTAAGGCTCTAAAGATCAGTCAATGGAGGCAAGGATCAAGAGGGAGTTTAATGATCAGCAAAATGAAGTCCTATGTCTCGAGGAACTAGAGTAACTCACTGAGAAGAAGTGAAGGTGTCAGCTAAGTGGGTTGTAGTGTTGCAGGGTTGGTGCTAAAGTCCTTGGAAGACCTCTTCAACTGCAGAGAATATAATTGCACAAGACAGTCAATCTAGATTTGACACTGGTAGCTCCACAAACCTATTCAGAATAGGGTGATCTGGGATGAGGTCGAGGAGGATAGTCCTAGACACTCGCAAGTCAGTAATGTCGGAGGTGTGTATTGGAAACCATTCCTCTAAGGCTAGCATTGCAGGCAACCTTAGACAAGGAGGTTAGGAGGTTGATGCAAGTACTTGGAGCTTCAGAGGGAGTCACATCATCATGAAGATTTGTTGTAATGTATATTTCTCTGAGACAGAGAAATATGAGGTGAAAGTCCTTGTAGTGTATATTTCTCTTAAACAAAGAAATATGAGGTGCAAGCCCTTGTTCATCTTTGAGACTAAGATAAGTCATCGTGTTGAGAGACTCCATGATGAGGATATCTTGTACATCTCTGAGACTGAGATGTGTTTCTTTCCACACATGGGAGTAGCCATTGTGGACGTCATGTTGAGAGACTCCATGACAACATCACGTTGAAAGACTCAGTGATGAACCCTTGTACATCTCTAAGACTGAGATGTGTTTCTTTCCACACATGGGAGTAGCCATTGTGGACGTCATGTTGAGAGATTCCATGACGACATCACGTTGAGACACTTCGTGATGAACCCTTGTACATCTCTGAGACTGAGATGTGTTTCTTTCCACACATGGGAGTAGCCATTGTGGACGTCATGTTGAGAGACTCCATGATGACATCACATTGAGAGACTCCATGATGAAACCTTATACATCTCTGAGACTGAGATGAGTTTTCCACAAATGGGTGTAGCCATTGTGGACATCATGTTGAAAGACTCCATGATGAACTCTTGTACATCTCTGAGACTGAGATGTCGTTTTCCACAAATGGGTGTAGCCATTGTGGGTGTCATGTTGAGAGACTCCATGACAAGGATATTTGAAAATACCTCCCTAACTAAGAGGGAGTGTTAGTGTTGTGTAGCTTCGAGAGATACTTTCCCTTAAATACATTCAACTCAAGGCAGGCTGGCCTTGACTTTATAAATAAAATTTGTATTCTTGGAAGGTCGGCCCTAGAAAGGAGAGCACCTAGTTTGATATATAAAGGAGAAGGTGTCTCCTCATTTGATCATTCAATCCGTTCCAATTCAAATATATTCAGCAGCAGGTTCGCCCTTCAAGAGTTGCAGATTCGACTTCAACGAAAGAGTTAAACACCTTGTGTATTCATGAAAATGCACCATATATAAGTGCAGATCCATTGTATTGTATTTGGCCTTTCTAGGGCCTGTTATTATTCTGATTTATAAGAGAATATTTTTTTGGGTTTTTCTCCCTCGAGTACGAAGGTTTTCCCAAGGTAAAATATTGTGTTCATTGTCTCTGAGTTGTGCTTTTCTGCTTATTGCATTTTTTATCCCCAAACTAACAAATAGTATGGGGTCTAATTGATATATTTGTGTACAAAAGATGATATTATACTTGTGCCTTGTCAAAATTTAAATCCTTATTCCCTAGTGGTTTAGATTCACCCTGAAATATGTTGTTTTTAGTCCTAGTTCAAGATTATAGGTGTTGTCCTAAAACTAATTCAACATTGTGTGTGGAGCCTTGACTCTTGATTTTCTAATTTATATTTAATTATGGACCTAAGCCAATTTCCTCCAACTAGTCCTTGTTAGCCAACTCAAGCACAAAATATTCAATGTGTATATGAAGGTATTAATAAAAGGACAAATCCCTGATTTATTTTATCTCATTGTATAATTCAAATATTAATACATTATTTGATCACATAGAGAGCATTGCATTAGTATCTATAGTTATAAAGATAAATATAGGTATTTGTATTATGTGAAAATAAGTTTTCAATCGAAAAACCTTGTTTTTGTAATTTTATTATGTTAAAATTTGTCAATTTGTAAATTTTTAACATTTTAATTTGTGTTTTAAATTATGGTTTAGTTTATTTTTTTCATTTTATTTTCATTCACTGTCTTGTTTTAGGTGTCAAAACCATTGGTTACGATTCTACGATTGATGGAAGGGAATAAAACTGCATGGGTTACCTATATGTGGCCATGGATAGAGTCAAAGACACAATTTAGTATTAGTATGGGTCAAATAGAAATAAATATGAACTCATATGACAAATTATTGATTATAGGTGGAATCAACAACTCCACCAACATATAAACTCAAAGAAATGCAACATGTTGACTCAAAAGTGTTTGAATGACCATGTTTTTACATATTACAACCTTCACTTGCATGTAACGAAGGTAGAGGGGCAAGAGACAAAAAATGTGTTTGACCTCCATGACATTGATCCATGTTCATATTGGATTGTTATTGATACGAATCTAATGCCTAGTGTTGATGAGATGGTTAATTTGGCGAGAAAGACAATCGAATGACAAGCAACTATGGCAGCATATAAGGAGGCAAAAAGCAAGGTTAACAAGCCATCAGGGGTGTGTTCATCACATACACATATTTATTGTATGCTTGAATCCCTTGTTCAAAACCATGTTGAAGATGATGCATCTATACTATTTAGTTTGAAGACATCCATATAGCTCTAATTTTGAGCTTTAGTCATAGAAGAAATTTATGATTTGTAATTTTTTTGGTATTGAAACTTGAAACTTTCATAAGTATTGAACTTGTTTTTTAGTCTATGATGTGTATTGAACTCTAATTTTGATCTATAAATAAAGAAAATTACTAATATATTTCATAAGTTCAATAATATACATGTTTCTGAAAAATATTTTTAAAAAATATGTTTTTATTTTTCAATCAATTTGTCAAACTGCCAATAGTGGCATAGTGTGATGGTTAAGTGGTGGTGGTATTGTTCTTGCCATCAAGATTCAAACCCCACTCGGATGCTATTGTTGAATGTTTATATTGGAGATGAGATCTCCAGTTTACCCCTTATTTAACAATAAATAAAAAAATTGCCAATTTTTTTTTTAGATTTTCTAAGTCTTGTGTTTATTTTTTAAAATTTATTCAATCAAATTATTGTTGAATTTGGGTTCTTCAACTATAACGCACAAGTGCCTCAACTAACTCTTAAAAAGCTCCTTTGGATTTGCCTACGCAGTCAAACCGGATTTTTTTCATCAAACTCAGGAATTTAGAAGAAAGAAAACAAACACATCAATCGGCTAACATGATTTTAAATTTGCATCAAATATTAACTGGTAACTTTTACCAATTCCAGTTTCATAAAGCATAGGAAGAGTTGCCAAGGTGCAAATTTTACTGAAATTTAGGTCAATGGTACATTACATTGATATAAGTACAGATTATATCAATAGTTTTGTTTCGCAACCTTAAGTCTGAATAACACAGACAAAAAGATCGCATAACTAAAATATTTAAGTTAGAAGGAAGTCACATGGCATGAACAAATAATCCACATACCAAAAACTGGTGGCATAACTCGCTCAGGATGCAGGATAGAAACTAAGAAAAAAAATTACACAAATAGATAAGAACAAGAGAGATATACCACCAAAACTGTTATGTTGGCAATCTCAATTCACATCTAAATAGAACATATGTACCTTGATAAGAGCATGTGCTCGCTGGATAAAGCCTAGCATATGTGAAAAGCTAAAAGCTGATAACTAAATACCAAAATTTTGCAAGAGTGAACCTCATCATTTCCTCCCTGCTTAAAGGATATTGTTGGCAATCTTTACGGACAAATTAGAATATGTTGTAGCTTCCTAAGATAACCTAGCAGAAAATAGAATCTAACATTCTATAGAGTAAATGCAACCCGCAAACAATGATGATTCAGACTCTATGAGATAGATTTTATGTGTCAAATGAGAAGATTTCAATAAGATGGTAATGATATATCTTGGAGAGTTATAAGCATGATTGATGCCAAGAGCATTTTATGCTTCTGAAATTGATGGCCTGCATCTAAGATCTTTATACTAGGAAGCTACCATTGTAGTTTATGCTCTTGGTTGATGTTGATTAATAGATGACAGAAGTTGCATGTTGATTAAATGAAGACTTTAAGTGTGCTATAGTCTTGAAAATGTTTGTAGAAATGTTTAAATATGGGATTGGGATAAAGAAAAAAATTACAACGTTCCTCAATGATGAATCCCCAATCAAATTCCTTCTTTTATAGGGATGGAAACATCTGGGGATTCATTGAAAGGAGACAAAACAACCCTCTGCCATCCCCAAAGGGATCCTTCCCCGAGATGGCCCTATAGATCAAGGATCATCCTCAAGGATGTTCTCCTTATAGGGGGTGAAATGGGGACCAGGGCAGGTTGATATGGGATGTGGTGTGGCAGAGTGGAGATGCCCTGCGTACCATAGGATAGCTAGGGGATGTCAAGACATTCCACAACATTTTGAGGACAACAAATAACCCTGCAAAACAAAATAATTAATAATTTTGAAAGGAGAGGAAGGGGAAAAGGAAGTTCTTTGCAGATTGTCAAACAATAGTCATTTAACATATTAAAAAATAAAAAACAAAAATAATTGAAAATGCCATAAGGGGGTCCATGTGGCCTCTAAGGTTTTAATTTCATCTTGTGGTAGGGGCTCTGCTTCTTGACTTTACCTATATCATGACAGGAAACATTGCAGGGGCACTACCCTTGGCAATGTTAGGGGAACATGAAGCTTCTGAATGATATTATAAAATGGTCCGTTCAAAATTTGGTTGGAATTGGTATATCTATTTATTTGATTAATAATGCTGGAGCCTGGTACTCCTTTTTCAAATGATGAATGGTAACAGGCTTTTATCATTTTTTAAAATAACAGTTGCTCAAATTGTTTACAGCATGGCTGACACTGATGATCTTACTAATTCTAACAGTAGAGTCTTGATCAATGGTACCATTTCTTCTTAAGAATAGGGATGAAGACATTAAAATCGCTTATCTCTATTGCAAAATGATGTACATAAATATAATTTTGTATAAATTTTAGCTTCTTTTAATCATATTGTCTTATTATTTTTTCAAATATTAACTTTTATATATTATTTTAATAACCACCCCTGTTCTCAAATTTTATAAAACTATTCGAGTCCCACAAACTTGTCCCCCTGTCCTGGAGACTGCATGAAACATTGTATTATCACTAGCTACATAAGGTAAAAGAGATCAACCATCACGTCAAATTTCAGACAAGCTTCTGCTGAAAAAATGAAGTAATAGTTGGTATGAGTTCTCCACAATCTATGAAGTAATAATGCAAGTTTTTAGTTTAAATTGTGTATGTTTTTCAATCAATGTTTTGAATCACACTCAGTGATCCATTATCAAGAAGAGGAATATGTGGTTGTTAATTTCTCAATTGAAACTTAGATTTTCCCTCTTGCAATCCTCGAGTTTCAGACTATAAGCAAAATATTGGAAGGAAAGATTTTCTCTATGGAGGCCAAGGCCCTCTGGAATTAAAAACATTGCAAAATCACATAACAGCGACCACTATTGTCTTCCCACAGAAAATGTGTTCTATTTGATAATACTAAAACATAATTTAGAGCAAATTAGTAAATTGCACAAATTTATAGGAGTTACAAAGCAAGTTGCAGATTGCTTTAAAATACATACTGCACATGTCATTGTACATGGTATTGCGGTGGCCAATGATGTTTGTTTAAAACTTCTTTCTGTTGGAGGACTCACATTGAAATATCTCTTGAGACTATCTCAATTTGGATGCAAATCTTCCGCTGGGAAATGGGGTTCACATTCAAATATCTCTTGAGACCATCTAAACTTGGATGCAAATATCTTTCGATGGAAGTGGGGTTCACCTTGAGCTAGTCAATGGTTGGATTCTGTAATGTCCCCATTCTTTCACGAGCATCAGATATGGTGGATTAGCCTATAACATCAACCCTCGTAGGTTAATGGTTCTGGATAGAGGATCACTTGAACGGGCACTTGGTCGTGAATTTGCAGTATTGATATCTGGAGTATGGTGACGGGGTGAATTTGTGCATTTGGCATGATAATTGTGCTTAAAATTATGATCTCCACCTTTTATTTCACCTTCTCTAGCTTAGGGACCATGTGTCTATATTTTAAGGGGTCACTTTATATTTTTCAGTTACTGTTCATTACTAAAGTGAAAAGAGTTATAACTTAAGTGAATAGTAACTCACTTTAATGAATAGTGATTTCAATGTAAAATTATAAAAGAAAGAGGAGAAGTTTGATCCCCTCATGTTATGAGTTATTTTGTTTGCTTGAGCTTGTGAAGTGTAGATTGTGGAAGAGAGAAACTAGGGTTTCTTGATTTCAGCAGTGGGGAAGTCTGGTTGGGCTTCGTTTCTTCGAATTTGTGCTTATTGAGGGTGTGAAAGACCACTTTAAAGATGCAGATCTGAGTTTAAGTGATTTGTTTGGAGCTACATTTTGCTGATTACACATTGTTCGAGTCATTTCTTGGAAGGGTTGGTGTTGCTAGTGCCTACATTTGCATTTTAGAAGAAGTTGCTTGCCTTTTTGAAGATTGTTGGAGCTGATCCATTCACCTACAGCCAGCTGCCTTGAGTTGAGGGTTTCTTCATCAAAAAGTAAGGAGAACGCCTTTCCTTTGTGGCTGCATTCTTTCCTAAAGTGGGTGCCCTCATCACTATAGGCTATTCCAACAAGATTTCGGTAGGAGAAGTTCATATGTCAATTTGTATGAGCATTTTTATATGGATGGGTACTGTAGCAAACACTATTCACAGTATTGTTTTGGCTGTAAGTAATTATATGGATGTAAATTGTATCTTGTTTCGAAATGTATGAAAGCTATGCGACTTAGGCACTCTCTCATGTAATGAAAAAGCCTCTTAACTTTCATATCGAATTTCTTTTTAAAATTATCATTGAAGTTTATTTTATTTGAGTACTCTATATGCATTTGCTTGTAAAAAAATCATTAGTATCATTGGCATCAAACTTCAAAAACACAAAAACAAGAAAAGCAAGATACAAAACCAAAACTCAGACCTACAAACACAGTGAAATCAAATCAGCAGAGTGGTCGGCTCATTACAGTGGTATCAGAGTGGTTTCCTGCCATCTTGTTGGGTAGATTGGACATTGATCAGCTGAGTTAATCATAGCTACTTCAAGTACTCAGAAGCAGTGGGACGAAAGTATGAATAAGCTTTTGAAAGAGTTTGTAGAAATAAGTAAATTGCTTAGAGACCCTGCAACCAGAGGCAGTTTATCTCGGTATATGACTTCTATTTCTAAGAAGTCTACATCACAGAATAAAGAGAAGAAGAAACAAGAGGTCACTATAGTATCCAGAAGCCTTTACGATGAATTCTCAACAGTTAATGACCAGAATACAATTGATCCTTTGGCGAGCAAAAATCAGACCTTAGAAGATCTACTTGTTGATGATGAAGTTGAAATTTCTAAGGCGGATGTAGGGGAAAAGTACTTGAATCCTTGTGAAGATGAAGAAGAGTTAGAACACGAGGGTGATGGGCCTAAACAAAATGTTGAAAAGTTACAGGATGATCATGTTGAGGGACATGCGCATCAAGAAAGGGCCCCATATGAAACTCATGAGGGTTTTGAGCTCCCTAAATTTTTTGTATCAGCAAATGTTGAAGAAACTTTTGATTGTTTTGATGATGCCAATTTAGTTTATGTCCAAGGATTGTCAATTCATGAATCACTCAGGTCTGATTTATAGGGTCACAGGCACGAGCTATCTTTTGATTCCAGTGATGTTAGTGACGAGCCACTGACAGAGGTTGGAGCATTCTACTGCGACTGCATAGTGAGGAGTACTCATCACTTTCTTAGTCCACACATGGAGGATTTGTTGGCGCATCGCTGTGGATTGGCTCGGAGTGTATACCATCCATTTTGGAATGGAGAGTTACCATCTTCAGTAGATGGAGCTTGTGGCTACAAGTAGCCGACTCAGTTGTCAGAGGTTAATTGCTTGCAGGATCGGTATTTAGTTTTTCATCATGCTGATGTGTAACCAACAAGGTTTGTTGCTTCTTTGCCTCAGAGGCTACTGGTGGGCACAGGGTTACAGAGGTATTATAATGACAGCAGGCATGATGGCACAGGTGGATATCACATCCATGAGAGTTTAGCAAAGGTTATGGAGAGATGTTATGTAGCAGATGCTTCCAGATATTCTTACCTCCTCATGATGGATGGATGTGAGTTTTGTTTATTTTGGGATCTAGGTGGAGACAGAGTTAGCACTATCGTTTGGATGGGTCCCAATGTATTGCTTCACCACTTATGGTATGGTGGAGTTAGGATCAGTGTTGAGGGCATCTTGAACAATACACAGCGAAAACTCATGCCTTCCCAATGGAGATTAGCTCATAGGTTGCAGCAGTATGAAGATTACACTCCAAGACGAACCTTATCACGAAGCAAAAATGAGGAACTTGGTGTAGTACCCAAAAGTCTCTATGATGTGTTTGGGCTAAAAGGTGATAAGTCAACAGAGAACTACCTACAATCTACAGATGGACATGGGATTGGAACTGAAGTTGTTGTTGATAAGGAAATTTTATATCATGATAAGAGTATGGTGGAGCCACAGAGTGATATTCACAACATTCCAGAGGTTGTTATCAACACTACTAACAGGTCTGGTTTACGTGACAACAGTAGGAAAAATTTGCATCAACTTGAGATAGTAGTGGCTACAACTGTGCAAAATGATTCTACTGAGTTGTCACAGGAAGGTATTCAAGATTTGGGTACTAATGGTGCAGTGTTTGATGTGGGTTCATGTCATGGTGAGCCTGATTTTTCATATTAGACCGTAGAAAGCCAATCAGAAAATTTATTTATGGGCAATGAATCTCAGGATCGTGAGTCAGGTGGATATGCAGATGCTTTGGAATAAGAAAGGTGAGAAGATATTCCCAAAATAGCAGCTTCCACAATATCTGTTGAGCCATCCTATGAGGTACATAGCAGCAGTACCCTTGTTGATATTGTGTGCGAAGTTGATAGCACACACGATGCTGCTTATCAGTTAGTGAGCAATGATGATTCGGCCTCATATCACAGTGCAGACTTTGTTTCAGAGAACTTGCATAGGAGTCTTGAGTTTCAGAGATCTCGTCATTTGGTTGGGCAACTTAAGGTCAATGATAATATGATTGCTACAGCATTAGAGCATTTTGATGTTGCTCGACAGATGTTGGCAACCTATGGGTGGAGTACTCTTATGTCAGATGAGCACGGTGACAGTAGCCTTTCCCTTGCAGAGTTCCATACATTACAAGAAGCTATTAGATTAATGAAACATAATTATTTGCAATTACTTGTTGATAGAAACTATCTTCTCGAGTGGGATTGTAGTTGCTATGATGCGCTAAAGGGGAAGGAAGAGGAGGTTGATAAGCTTACTTATGAGCTAGAGATTACTATGGATTCCTTGAAGAGCACTCAATTGGCCCTTCAAGAGTCACAGTCACGGGACGAGGAGCTCACTGTGGTCTCGAGTTTGGCACAGTCTTCACCATCTTCCGATATAGTTCAGGTTTCCATGGCCGCAGTTGGTGAAGAACATATGTCCACGAATTGTGCTTGTGAGCAGGTTGAGGATGTGGTTACTACATCCATCACGGTTTCAGGTGCAATTGATACGGATGGGATGAGAGCCTTGGTTGAGAGTTGCGGAGAGCCATGTGTTGCACCTGGTTCCCCTGAGTTTAGTCCCATGACAGGTTTGTAGAACAGATTATCGATAGCTATTGTGACATGGTAGTTGACTCACTAGAGAGTTATGTGTCAACTTATGACACTACTCCATCCACTTCACAGGAGATATGCAGAGCAACATCTAGTTGGGAGATTGGTACTTATGTCGAGTTGTTTCCCCCTCCTGGGAGCAAATCCGTCATTTCATCCCATACGGTTGATTATGATTGGCAGCTTGATGAGCCAATTCAAGAGTACAATTCAGGGTATTGTTCCAGGGAAGCAGATATGGGTGATTCAAATCAGCATGGAGTGATTGTGCAATTCGTGAATAATCCCTTATTTAAGTTTGATGGTGGGTTGATCTATGATAATCCACTCTTCGAGCTGGAAGTCGATCACACTCCTGATACTAGTCTAGGGTTGAGTGATAACTGCAGGGTTTTGGATAGTCCTAGTGCATCAGGATTCCAAACAGGGCTCACAGAGGAGTTTAATAATGTGTACACGATGAGGAATGCTTACATTTTTTCCTTTGATCCACCTGTACATGATTGGTATTCGATGCACAATTCTTGTGCGTGGGGTGCACAATTCTTGTGCGCGAGGTGTTTCTCTTGGTGCAGTCAAGGGGAGTAACTCATTACTGTGTCCAGAGTTACCATCTTCAAAAGATGGGACTAAAGGCTGCAAGCACCCGACTCAGTTGTTTGTAGGGGATTACCTGCAGGGACAACAATCGGTTATCCATCATGTTGATAGGTGTCTGATAGGGTTTGCTACTTTATTGTCACAGGAATTTCATACGGATACATGGTTACCGGGTGATTACGGTGTTAGCGGACATGATAGTTTGATTAGTTATCACTTTCGTGGGTGTTTTGGAGAGACTGTAGAGAGATAATGTGTTGTGGATGTTTCTAGATATTTTTGTCTCTCCATGACAGATGGACGTGAGTTCAGGTTGTATTGGAATCCAGGTGGTGACAGGTCTGGCATTGCAGTTTGGATGGGTTTCGATAGGTTGCGTCACCATTTTCAGCATGGTGAAGTTGTGATCAGATTTGAGCAGAGGAAGTCAGAGGTTATCCGATATGGCAGACTTCCATCTTGGGTTTGGGATCCAGGAATATTGTGTGCAGTTGTGTTTATGATGGTCCGTCAGGAGTTAGTTAGCAATGCATGGGACGTTTCACAGTTCTTCTTTTGGGCCTTCCGAGGAGTGAAGTTTCTTTGTAGTAAAGATTGCTTGGGGACAAGCAATTTCAGGGAGGGCAGACTGTAATGTCCCCATTCTTTCACGAGCATCAGATATGGTGGATTAGCCTATAACATCAACCCTCGTAGGCTAATGGTTCTGGATAGAGGGTCACTTGAACGGGCACTTGGTCATGAATTTGCAGTATTGATATCTGGAGTATGGTGATAGGGTGAATTTGTGCACTTGGCATGATAATTGTGCTTAAAATTATGATCTCCACCTTTTATTTCACTTTCTCTGGCTTAGGGACCATGTGTCTATATTTTAAAATGGTCACTTTATATTTTTCAGTTACTATTCATTACTAAAGTGAAAAAAGTTATAACTTAAGTGAATAGTAACTCACTTTAATGAATAGTGATTTCAATGTAGAATTATAAAAGAAAGAGGAGAAGTTCAACCCCCTCATGTTATGAGTTATTTTGTTTGCTTGAGCTTGTGAAGTTGAGATTGTGGAAGAGAGAAACTAGGGTTTCTTGATTTCAGCAGTGGGGAAGTCTGGTTGGGCTTCATTTCTTCGAATTTGTGCTTCTTGAGAGTGTGAAAGACCACTTTAAAGATGCAGATCTGAGTTTAAGTGATTCGTTTGGAGCTACATTTTGCTGATTACATATTGTTGGAGTCATTTCTTGGAAGGGTTGGTGTTGCTAGTGCCTCCATTCGCATTTTAGAAGAAGTTGCTTGCCTTTTTGAAGATTGTTGGAGCTGATCCATTCACCTACAGCCAGCCGCCTTGAGTTGAGGGTTTCTTCATCATCAAGTAAGGAAAACGCCTTTCCCTTGTGGCTGCATTCTTTCCTAAAGTGGGCGCCCTCATCACTAGAGGCTTTTCCAACAAGATTTCGGTAGGAGAAGTTCGTATGTCAATTTGTGTGAGCATTTTTATATGGACGGGTACTGTAGCAAACACTATTCACAGTGTTGTTTTGGCTGTAAGTAATTATATGGATGTAAATTGTATCTTGTTTCGAAATGTATGAAAGCTATGTGACTTAGGCACTCTCTCATGTAATGAAAAAGCCTCTTAACTTTCATATCGAGTTTCTTTTTAAAATTATCATTGAAGTTTAGTTTATTTGAGTACTCTATATGCATTTGCTTGTAAAAAAAATCATTAGTATCATTGGCATCAAACTTCAAAAACACAAAAACAAGAAAAGCAGGATATAAAACCAAAAATCAGACCTACAAACACAGTGAAATCAAATCAGCGGAGTGGTCGGCTCATTACAGATTCTTAACGAGTCATGATGAAATCTCATTTCACAATCAGAATTTCACAATTTCAATGAGATTAGAATTAATAATTTAGAAACGATTTCAATTGTTTTAGTCATCACCCTTAATATTTCTACTGTTTGATCCTTGAAGAACTGTGACAAGATCTGAATTTGGACTCAAAAAGTCACAAATTCAGTTGGATTAAAGTCGATAATCTAATCAACTTCATATTTTCAATGATTGATAAGAAATCAGGATTCAAATTGAAGTCAGCTGTTTAATTCTTGAAGACTCGTGGCAAGATCTCATTATGCGATCAAAATGCCACTATTTGAGTGGGGTTAAGTTCATAACCTAGAAACAATTTCAATTGATATCATGATTAACAGAAAAACTAGTTTCACCTTGAACAAGAAAACTATCTGATAGTTGAGGAAATGTGACAAGATCTCATTTTGCACTCAGAACTAACAAATTTTGGCGGTGTTAAGGTTGATAATTTGGAAGAACATTTCATGATTTATACAATTGCTCACAAAATGGGTTTCACCTTGAACCAGCATTGAGATTTTCAAAGTCCACTAAAATGATTGAAATGTTTCTCAAATTAATTGTGTGATTTTTGTTTTTATCAATGTTTTGGACTATATTCTATGATCCATTATCATGGAGAAGAATTGTTTTTTCCAATGTAACAAAATTGGACTGATTTTTTAATGTCATAACAAGATCTCATCTCCTTTTAGATCACACTCTATGATGGACTCTGTGATTCATCATTAAGAGGAATAGTTTTTTTCTAATATTAATAACAAATGGGATGATTCTCGAGAGTCAAAGAAAGATCTCATCTCACACTTAGAATGTCCCAATTGTTGCTGTTAGAGATGATAACAACTAAACGATTTCTAGGTCTCTTTATGATTTGCAACAAAATTGGATTCACATTACAGTGTTAAGGAGTTAAAATCCCAATCAAAGTGCAATGACATGTCACCATGACACAGATCAAATCCTAATTTGATCCAATTAAACTTAAAAAACTTCAAAGCCTAAATTATTCCAACAATACTACATAAGCTTACGTGTTTGAAAAATTCGAGGTCGTTTCCAATTTGCATAAGCTCGAGATTGTGATCAAAGCAGTAGACATGGACTCTGCTTCCAGAGCTCCCAGCATCGAAAACAACCGCGTAACTCTGGGATCCGGACGATACTTTTTGGCCACCATTATGATGATCCATAAATTCCTCTTGCATCATAGAATTCAATTCAACAGGAACTCTAGGCATGAGCAACAGCACAAAACAAATCAACAGAAGAGGAACAGAGACCACAAATATCACGCCCCTAAATCTGTACATCTTCTCCGTTAGCGTCTCCTGCCGCATTCTCAACTTCATCTTCTCCTCCTCTAAATCTCCGTCAATTGACGGATTCTGACCTTCCAGCTCAGCAAACGAGCCCGATCGATAGCGGATCTCGGCGTTATTTGACAGCGCCGTGAAAGCCTTCACCTCTATCGACTCCAGCTCGCCAGATCGTTCCAATCCCCACAGGAAATTTTTTCGTCTTTTGACGAAAATTTTCTAAATTGCATAGGGGTTTGTCAAAAATGCTTGTGGACAACAGAGCGCCATGAGCTCGCATGTAAGATGGATTTGTTCTGTAGAAGCGACGCAGAAACAGCTAACATGACAATTTTCTGTTAAATGTTTTTGTCTGTAATTTTGGCATTAGCTTCTAAACCTAACAGAACCCAGCGCCCTTCGACTCTGTCAAATGACAAAGCGTATATGAAAGAAAATTTTAATTAATTGAAGAAACCCTTAAACTCGCATCTAACCATTCAAAGACCATGCGAAGGAAACGTCATCTCCAGAATTTCTCTTCTGCAAGACGAAGTAAAGTCATGTTTTCCAGAGAACAAATTATAATTTTCAATTTTCAAATTAAAAAAATATATTGTGATAACTTGATGTTGTGGGATTATTATTTTTTATGAAGGAAAATAGTTATAGCCTTAAATATAAGGTAGAGTGGTAACTTCTAAGAGAGGTCACAAGTTCAAGTCTTTCATGGAATAGAACTTGTATACCTCATATTGAAGTGCACTTAATTGCTTTCTTTATTACTAGTGTGTGTATGAGGTAGTTGTATATGTTATGGGGTACCTATAAGCTAGGTTGGCTAGCATTGTCGACTATAAAAAGGATCATTCAAGTGATGTGGAGATTACTTTGGGGTTTAAGAATAATATGTGTCAATATTTGTTAGTAGAAAATAAGAATAGTGAACCTTGGGGGTTAAGAATAGTATTTGTTAACATTTGTTAGTAAAGAGAAAGAATAGTGAACCTTGAGGTTAAGAATAATATTTGTCAATGTTTGTTGGTAGAGAATAAGAATAGTGATATGGGATATGATACGAGTATTTTTTAGTCATAGAAGTGATTTCAAGAGAAAGTAAATTTAATCTATTATTAAAAAAAATATTTTCTCTCTTCTCTTTTTTATTAACAAGGTTTTAAGAGTGTAGAAGTGGAAAGTGCATCACTCATGATTTATAAGGATTTTGTATTATGTTTGGTGTGTCATCAAACTTGTTGAAATCATTGAATTGGTTAAGGCGCTTAAATAAGGTGCAAGGTGGGAAGCTAGGACTTAACTTCCCTTCCCTAGCATAGCAATTTTCAACTTTGCTTTTAAGCATCACCATTTTAGATACGCAAAGGCAAACATGAACCCAAAGTCCTGAAGTACATAAAATATTGCATAGAAAGGTTAAAGACACGTAAAATTAGGTTTAGGGTTGTAGGTTTCCATATTAGAACGACAAGTGTAGGATTGAACCAAAATAAAGTGCAAGTCATTTCTTAGGTTGTTGGGCATATATAGTTGTAAATTTAATAGCAAAACCCCAAATTGGATCCTTTATTGATTTTAGAATTTACTTTTTTATTGTTTGGACTTAAATCTTCTCTAAAATGATAGTTATTGTGAATTTTTAATTACATTAATTAGCTAGATATCCTTTAATAATTTATTTCCACTTTTTTATTTAGTGGCCTGACCTATCTTGCACCCCTCAAGGTTTGACTGTAGCATGTTTTTTGTTGTTTCAATTCTAGTATTTTATATTGCTTTCATCTTTTATTTTATATCTCATTTCTATTTATTAGGGTTTATATACACCTTATTATACTTTCATTGTTAAATCTTTAATGCACGGATAGTTTTCTCTCTCCATAACCAAGTAGGCTTCTTAGGCTACTATATAAGAATGATATTTTAGTGTCAGAAAATGTACTCCTTTACATTTTTACACTATGTTTGGGTACCTTAATTAATTGGACTTAACTAGGCTTCTAATTGGGCCAATTATGAATTTAAAAGCCCAATTAATCTCGTTTTTCGAAAGGGAAACTTGTATTAAACAATTGCAAACATTAATTATATTGCCTTGGAATTGGAGTGTCTTGAATTTAAGTCCTAGGATCCATTTGCCCAAGGGTGAACAGGTCCTCCTTAAGTTTAGGACCCCAAATTTTAATATGTTTTTGGTAGCATTTTTATGATTCAAATTCAATTTGTAATTGTTGGCCTTTGATGTTTAATTGTCGGGAAATTAGAAAATTACCTATAAATACAAGGTCTTTTTATCAATTCAAATCCCAGAAAGATTGTCCAAATTTCACAAGAGCTAAGATTATTTTCAAGAGCATTCAAGAGAATATTTCTCAGTCCTTTGTTGTAGCATTCAAGATCTCAAGCATCATGTCAAAGTTACCTTCATTCATGCATGTTTTTGGAGCTAACATTGTGATGTAGGTTTTAAGTATTCAAGTCAAGATTCAAGCATCAAGATCAACATCCAATCAAGCCATTTCATGCAAGATCAAGACCTTTAAGAGATGTGTTAGACTTCAATCCACTACTTGGATCTCCATTCAAGGGTTTGGTGGGTTGCAACATAGCATTGTTCATTCATCATTCCTTCCATTCGTGTTTCATTTGATTTCAGGTTTACTTACCAAAATGAGGTTTGACCAAGGAAATCCCCTATTGACCAAAAACAAATAATTTTTCCCTCTCTTTGTATGTTATAGACTTACAGGTGAAGAAGGATTGAAGATTGATCAAAAAGTGCAATTTTGCAAAGTTGTCAAAGTTGTCAAACCACAGAAACTCACTTGTAAAATTTAATTCTGACTTTTCTGACTGTGAAATTGGGAGGAATTGAGAGTGCAGATCTAGGAGAAAAAAAAATGTCAAAACATATTTTGGATCCTTGTAGCAAGACCTATTCTCCCTAGGGAGAATCTATCCCAAGAGGGCAGTCAATAGGAGCTTTTGGTGATAGGTGCATAAAGTCTTCCCCTTCTTAGATCCATTGGAAATTGATGGTTTTTGTTTTTGTTATGCTTTAAATTTATGTTTCAAGTTTCATATTGCATAATTGGATTCATTTGGTAGTTTTCATTTATCTCCCAAAAGTGCATTTCAGACCGATTTACCCCATCCTCAATCATAAGGAAAACAACAAGATCTCCATTAAGGTTGACTCACCTAAGGGTTGTAATTCAATATTATCCTAGGGGATCTCCTTTTCCTATTAAAATTGGGAAGATAGGTCCATACCCCCATTCACACAAAAACCCCTATATTTCCCACCATTTCATTTTGATGAACCTGACATTCTTTCTAAGTTTTTGAGGTATTTCATTTGTGTAACTTTTTTTTCCTCCATTTTCAAGTTAGCTACTTTTCATGTTTTTGAGGTATTTTGTTTTCGTAACTTTTTTAAACAAAATCTCTTAAACTACTTGTGAAAATCAAACAAAGTACTCTTTATGCTTGAAATCTCCTCTTGTTGATCTATTTCACTCATTTTCCTTTCATAGTTCAACAATATATCTCTGAAACTCAAATTTTCTAAGCATTCTACATAGCCTTTCTTGCATCTCAATATATGGGATACTTAACTAATTTGATTTTCATCTCCCTTCAAATTCACTCTTCCTTTATGCATCTCAACTTCTTCGCAAGTCCAGGAAATCTTCTAAGCATTCTACACAACCTTTCTTGCATCCATTACTCTCAAGTAGCACTTTACACTCCATAGCAGCAGCATCAACACTCCATCAACTCCGTAGAGAAAGTGTGGAACAACACCATTACAACAGGGCTTGAGTCCTCTCATTTTCTCCTCCATTAGCTAGTGAGCTCTTGGTGGAGGTGGTAAGATTTTCACTCCTCTCCTCTACAATTTGGTTGAGTAGCTCGAAGTGTTCAAATTGTACTGTGTTAACAATTTTTCCTAAAAATATAAGTTGTGGATCATTCTTATTCTACAATTTTACCATCATTTAGGTGCATCACTGAGGTTTTAATATTAGGTCATGCATTCAGTTCAATCCTTCTTACCCTTTTCTCAAAACAAACCATTCAAGTACCTAATTGATTATCATATAGGAACCAACCTAGAATCTGGAGGTCTATCTTTGCCATAGGAACACCAACAGCCTGAAGACAGTTCCCATGTTTCAACAAATTGTTGAATTTGGTCATTCAAGCATTTGGGTGCAATCTGATTGACAGCAGTTTTTGGCAATCTACATGAAGTGATATGGAGTACAACAGATTTTTCATTGGTAATTGTTGGCTTCTTAGTCATTATAAAATTTAACGAGCTTCGACCAAAACTTACAACTGTATTTAGTCAATATTTTTAGAGCGTTTGGGTTGCTTGGTTCGCAATTTACTTGAATTCTAAGTAGTTGTGTGTGTTTATACAGCTAAACAAGTAACTCCACCTCTCCATGTGCATGACCAAAATATCCTATGAACTGACATGGAACTGAAAGCAAAGCCTCACTATTTGCATGAACTAAACACTGAAGTTCAAGTCCCACTTATGCATGAGCGAATTTTTTTTTAATATTTTTGATGTTTATCTTCTCCATGCATAATCTAAAATTAGCACATTACATTTTATCATTACCGTGGTCTTGACTTTGTTTCAAAAAACAAAAAAAGAAAATCATTTCATTTTATATGTTTGCATGATACTATTTTTGTAAAGTCAATTAATTAAATGATAATTTATAAATCATTTAATTAATTAGGCTATGTGTATTCCTATGGAAAATATAGACCTCCAGATTCTAGGCTAGTTTCTATATGATTATCTGATTATAGACTTGAAACTTTGATGGGAAAAGGGAAAAACTTAATCTAATGCAAAAATGGAAAAGTTGAACTATGGTGATGCACCTATTTGATTTAAAGAAAATAGATTAACTCACAGTTGATTTAATTAAATGATTTATAAATTATCATGCAAACTTATAAAAAGAATGTGCAAATTTGGGAATCACTTCAAAACTTATGGTAAAAGTTTTATGTTAAGAATAACCTCTCCATCAAATTATTTATTGTTTTATTTTCAGAATAACCTCTCCATCAAATTATTTATTTATTTAGGGTTGATAAAATTGCATTACTTTGTATCTCATATATTGGGTTTTAAGTTTACATTTTGCATTGTTTAAAATCTAAAAAATAAAAAATAAAAATTGCGTGTGCATATTACATTGATTTTGCATAGTACTTGCATATTAGTGTATTTTCAGTCATTCACATTCATAATTGAGACAAAATTGTATTTCAAAAAGTTTCACATTGTTCATCATTTGTAACTAATTTCAATTGCATTAGGACACCTAAATCTAGAAAATTCAATCATTGAAATCATAGTTTGCAACCTAAAACTAGAAATTCAAACATTAAGCAAGAAATTCAAACTTTTATTTTTTAAAACCATGACCTAGGATCCATTCACCCTAGGGCGAATAAGTCCCCATACAAGTGCTTTTCCAAATTTCTAGGAAGAAATTTTTCTTTGTTTGCTCTATTCTAATTTGTTGTTAATTATGTGTTTTGGTTTTAAAAATCAGAAAAATATGTATCTTCTTACATTAAAAGTTCAATTGACCAATCAAGTGCATTGTTTGAAATCAAAATTGACATTAAAATGCACCATTTTCAAGTTTTTGCATAGCAGAATTAGAAAGTTATCTTGTTTTAAATCTAAAAATTGCTCTCTTTTTACATACTTGCATTGCACTTCATACTTTTGGGTGATTATTGCATTTACATAGTGCCTATTCTCCATTTTGGGTACACCTAGGATTGGTGAAACTTGCATGAGCTTCACAACCTAGTGTCCTATTACCAATATTGTAGTGAGACATAGTTCGAGACTCATGCCATCCTGTGAAACTACATCCATCATGGATCTTGATTTTTCCAACTCTTTTACTCATAGTGTTGATACTAGTCAACCTACTATGGACCATAGTTTTGATATCTCATTTCCCATGCCCTCCCTACCCACAACCAATGAGACTAATGTTGACACAATGGTTGCTAATGTCCCTCAAGAAGAGCTCAAACAAACGGATGAAGATTTAGAAAAATTACAAAAAATTGTGAGTACTAAATATATTGTTGGTACTACAATTCTTGTCATAGATAAGATGAGGAAAATGCTTGCTAATGAACAAGGAATAGAGATTGTGTGTAGCCTAGCTCACTTTTTTGATAAACATGTTCCTATGTAACAACTAGTTGTGCTCAAACTTTGGGGTACACTCAAAGTCAAGGTGGAAATACAATTCCTCTTTCTACAACTATGACCTCTATTCCTACATACACTAATCCAACTGTTACAACAAGACAACCCACTGGCAATGTCAATACCACCTTAGGTATTTCCATTAGGAATCCTCTTAGCTTTGTGCATTCAAATCTCATATCTCCTAATCCATCTCCCCTCAAAAACTTACAATTCACTTGTCCTCCAAACACATATACACCTCCACCTTATTCACCTCTGTCTCACAACACAACCAATGATTTTGTCCTTAACCAACTCTTACAAAATGTTTTATCCCTCCAACAACAAATTGACACATTGAACCAAAGTCAAAATGGACAACCATCACAATATGTCAAAAGAAACCCCTTATCCTTGAAGATATTGAGAGCACAAATGCCACGAGGCATAGAGATTCCTAGATTTGAGAAATAAGGTGAAAAAGGAGACCCTAGAGTAACCATGTCTCAACATACACAACCTTATGTAGCGACTTTATTTTTTAGGACAAGCTCTTGGCTAAAATTTTCCCTAGATCCTTGAAAGAAACAACCTTGGAATGGTTTTGTTCTTTACCAAATAACTCAATTCGTTCATTCAATGAACTTCTTGATGATTTTCTTAACCATCTCTTCAACTTATTGCAATATATAGACAATAATGAGCCTTGTAAACTCCACAGGGTTTACAATTACAAAGCACAATGCGTATCTCACAAAACCCACACCTATTCTTTGCAAGTAGAGTTGTGCTGTGAAGGACAATGTCAAAACAAGTACTTCATCCATTTGGGCATCCTAAACTGAATTCATAACTCAACATTGATTCCGAAGATATCTTCTAAGCTTATCTTCTTCATAAAGTATCTTATCATGCAAAAGTGTTAACTCCAAGATGCCAACTTGGATGCCCAAGGTGGGTCCAAGTCAATATCTGTTAATTGAAACATATCTCTCCACCATTCATGCAAATACCATGCATGATTGATCATCCCCACTTAATTGAATGTGTCACCTATTATCTGTCATGCAACTTAATTCA
This sequence comes from Sequoia sempervirens, assembly GCA_007258455.2. Lineage (NCBI taxonomy): Eukaryota > Viridiplantae > Streptophyta > Pinopsida > Cupressales > Cupressaceae > Sequoia > Sequoia sempervirens. The sequence goes on along the minus strand of VDFB02124242.1, from coordinate 79,513 downwards.
TTAGTCATGCATTCCAAGTCAACTGAAGTCAACTAGAATTCAACTAAAACTAACTACATGCAACTGAAGATAACTTAACCATAACTGAACCGAACTGAACTAAACTAAACTGATACTGAACTGAATTGAACTAAACTAAAATGATTTGAAAGTGTTCCCAAAACACTAGGATTGGAAAGAGATTAAATTTAAATGAAATGAACATGTAAATTGACATTCGTAATTAATCTGAACCCATTCCCCATAACAATTTCCAACTCTTCAAGAAACAAAATAAGGGCTTCTTACAACTCAATACACCTCAAACAAGTTAACATGTTAACTCCCAAGCGATTGCCATAAAAATGACAAATCCATATCCATTTAGGGAAAGGAGTAGATAGTTTACCTTGTTACCTAATACCCTTCACTGCAACATGTTGCAACTTATAACTAAGAACTTAGTTACTTTACCCCCTGTAAGAGCCATTGACACCACTAAGACCTTCCCTCCAAACTTTAACTCCAATTCCTTTTGCTATTATCATCGACCAAATGGACACGATACCGAACAATGTAAGCTCTTAAACATATTGTGTGATACCTCATCAATTCTAATTACATCCAGATTGGTGGTGTTAATGATCAAGGAAACAAATTCGCTACCCTACCCAACCAAAATTTACAAATCTTTACCAACCCCATGCCAAATCATAATGTCTCTTTTGTGAAAGCTACTAATATTAAGAATGATGTGATGAATGTTGAGAAACTTCAAGATGAAAATAATGACAATATAAGTAAAAATGAAAAATACTTACAATGTGTGGTTGACTTCATTGATGTACAACCTCATCAGGGACAAACCAAAATTCCCCTTGATATTGCTTTCTCACAAAATGGCATAATTAGACGTGTACCCAATGGTCCTCTTTATGTCATTGGAAGAATCAATGACAAGCCTACTAATGGGATATTAATTGATCTAATGTGTGTAGAGAATATGATCACTGAGGAATTATTATTTTTGCATGAACTTTATCAATATTCTTATGAAAAACTGAAAGCATGGATCAAAACACATAATGGCTTTGCTTTCCCTACGATAGGTTCGATCACTCTTCCTTTAATAGTTGGACCGAAACAATTGGATGTCTCATTCTCCATCATTCCATCATCGGACCAATTCTATGTGAAGTTTGGTTACCCATGGCTATGCTCCATGGATGTCATCCTGTCGATAGTGCATAAATGCTTAAAGTTTCCATTTAGCAATGATATCTTTACTGTGCACCATAGTGGCTTTAATATTGTGTCTTCTCGTGGGAATTTCTCATTGGATTTATTTTGGACTGAACATATGGAACCTCTTAAGCCTTGTGATGACTTCTTTTTCAAATCTTATCAAAAGTTCAAGGCAAGGCGCATAGAATAATTATCCCTTACCAACATTCCTCAACCCATGATTGAGCCTCTTATCATTGATGAAGCCACAATTGAACCAAAATCCCTTCCAAGTAACCAAGATCAACCCATGACAAATCCTTCACCTATTTCCTATAAGAGACCATGAGACAACAATACATGTCCTATTGTGTTTATAAAGCTAAAGAGAAAGTGGTTGAACAACCTTCCATGGTTCTCTCCATTCCTCCCTTGCAGAAAGAAAAGAAACCTATGGTTGATAAAGTCGCTCCTACACAATCACAACTTGAAAATCATGTAAAAAGAAATAGAAATAATAAAGAGTGTAGGTGTAGACATCGTGTTATTGCTCATAATTTAAATGAAGAGAATAAAATAAAAAATAAAGATCGAACACTAATTGAAACAAATCATGATGATTCTCCACCTTCGCCACAAAAATGACAAGAAACTTCAATGGACATTGTCATTAGGCCTCTTGTTATGATTAATTTGGATGATGATGAGATTGCTAAGATTGATGAGGAAGTGCATAATAAGCTAAATTTATTGTTTTCCTCTTTCATGAGCCTAGATGATAACAACCAGGATGATCCTTCTATAAAGAGTGACTCACCATGCATTGAACCAAGTGATGCTCCTAGTAAAACACTTGACGTTGTCCCTTTGGCCAGCTATTTGCTTCTGCATATGATGAACAAGATTGTGATATAGATGAACTGCTATAGTTTGACTCACATGTTCCATACTAGTATTATCTTTGTCTTCTTTTCATTTTCTTTGTGATTGCATGTGCATAATGTGATCTCCCATACAATGCTACTTGGTGTGTCTTTATATGTTTGTGAGCCTACTTTGAACGACCCTTAACACTCTGTTAGTGCAAGGATATAAATGAATTGAACCTATCATGAAATTCTACTATTTTTATCTACATTCTTCTATATGGTGTACACCTTTATCTTTTTCTCTTGTCTTGTGTTTTCCTTTTGGGGATGACGTAAGGTGTCGAGACATTCAGGTCTCTTCCATGTTGACCCAAAGTCTTCTATGTGTTCTCTCTCTCTTTCTATGTGTCATTCTTCCTTTGTGCTTATTGTTCCATGAGTTATTTGGGCAATGATGATGATTTTGAGATCAATTACATCACTACATAACAAAGACACGTACTGACCCAAAATCCATGGATCCCTTATGTGTTATCTTATGATTGCATATGGGGGAAACTTTCTTTTCATTATGTAGCTCTACATAGACACATATGTTTTACATAGGGATTTTTGAATAAATCTCTCATGTATTGGCATATATTGTGTTCTACTTTAAATTAATTTCTCACATGGTGTATAACAATTTCTTTAAAGTGGGGGCATACACGTAATCGCTCATTGTTTGCTTTAAAGTATGATCTTATTACTTCATGTGGTGTGTCTTCTTGGTGGTGACATTAGGTTTTATGTTCCTTCAAGAGTGTGACATTTATTGGCATATGGCATTCCTCTTAGTGGTGAAGCTACGACTTGCATTCCCTAAGTTGTGAATCTTTTATCATCAACTAGTGACCCTCTATTCAAGACATTAGGCATAGTGTCCCTAAGGTGAGACCTTTCATGAACAAAGAAAAAATCCTTTGAATATATTATCCTATTGCATGTACATCCTTTGTTAAGGCCACCATGCATAACACAATGTGCTTTCCGATGGAGCATTTTTCATGAGTGTCTAGCATAACGTAGCTTGCTAGCACTGTGACCATTTTTGTGGAACCTTATCAAAGTTATTAGGAGGTATAAATCTGGTATGATCAATACATGAGATCTTGTAGACCCAACATGACTTTCCCATCATCCACCTTTGTAGACTCACCTAGTAGACATTGGATTTCACTAGCCTGTGTGAATATATTGTTTGCATAGTGGACAAAAAGTTTCTAATTGTGAGCATTTTTTGGACAAACAACTAAGGATTGATCCATACCTATTGGACAAATAGTCAAAGCTTGATCTACCCCTTTTCTCTTCTCATTAATTTTGGCATTGTATGATTGTGCATCTTGTCTTGCTACTGCTTATTTAACATAGGCATGTGTCTCTTTGTGCCTTTGTTGGTTTGCCATGAGATCTTAGATCTTGGGGGCTTGATAATCCTCCTTGGCCTTTGTCATCTTATATTTCCAATAGTTGTACAATTAGACCTCTCTTGACGCTTGTTTGTCTACTTTAGTGTGATTTTGAGCATAGGGCTCATCCTCTCACTAAAGTGGGGGCTAAATGTAGTGTCAAAAACTGTACTCCTTTACATGTTTACTATGTTTGGGTCCCTTAATTAATTGGACTTAATTAAACTTCTAATTAGACCAATTATGCATTTAAAAAGCCTAATTAATCTTGTTTTCCAAAAGGGAAAATTGTATTAAGCAATTGAAAACATTAATTAAATTGTCTTGGAATTGGAGTGTCCTAGATTTAGATCCTAAGACCTATTTTCCCAAGGGAAAATGGTTCCTCCTTAAGTTTATGACCTCAATTTTAATATGTTTTTGGAAATATTTTCATGATTCAAATTCAATTTGCAATTGTTGGCCTTTGATGTTTAATTGTCCAGAAATTAGAAAATTATCTATAAATACAAGGTCTTTTTATCAATTCAAATCTTATCTAAATATTATCCAAATTTCACTAGAGCTAAGATTATTGTCAAGAGAATTCAAGAGCATATTTCTTAGTCATTTTTTGCAGCTTTCAAGATCTCAAGCGGATCATGTCAAAGTTATCTTCATTCATGCATGTTTTTGGAGCTAACATTGTAATGTAGGTTTCAAGCATTCAAGTCAAGATTCAAGCACTGAGATCAACATCCAATCAAGTCATTTCATGAAATATCAAGACCTTGGAGAGATGTGTTAGACTTTAGTCCTCTAAGGATCTCCATTCAAGGGTTTGGTGAGTTGCAACATAGCATTGTTCATCCATCGTTCCTTCCATTCATGTTTCATTTCATTTCAAGGTTTACTTACCCAAATAGGGAACTTGACAAAGGAAAAACTGTATTCACTAAAAAAAAAAAAAAATTCCCCTCTCTATGTGTTGTAGATTTACAAGTGAAGAAGGATTGAAGATTGATCAAAAGTGCAATTTTTCGAAGATCAAAATTTTTCATCAAAGTTTTCAAGCCACGAAAACTCACTTGCAAAATTTAATTTCAACATTCTAACTGTGAAATATGGAGGAATCAAGAGTGCATATCCAAGAGAAAAGGTCTGTCAAAATGGATTTTGGATCCTTATAGCAAGACCCATTCGCCCTAGGGTGAATCTATCCTAGGAAGACAATCAATAGAAGAATTGGTGACAGGTGCATAAAATCTTCCCCTTCTTAGATCTACTAGAAATTGATGGTTTCTGTTTTGGTTATTCTTTAAATTGATGTTTCAAGTTTCATATTGCATAATTGGATTCATTTCTAGTATTTTTAATTTATCTCCCAAAAGTGCATTTCAAGTTGATTTACCCCATCCTCAATCATAAGGAAAACAACAAGATCTACAGTAAGGTTTACTCACCTAAGGGTTGTAATTCAATCTTATCCTAGGGGATTTTTTTTCCTAATGAAATAGGGAAGATAGGTGCATACCCCCATTCACACAAAAACCCCTATATTTCCCACCATTTTAGATTTGATAATTGATTCTTATGTGGCTAATAGTGGTTTAGCTCTTACCTCAACTTCCATCCATTTGATACCTCTAGAGGGATGGTGCCTTAAATAATGATAGTATAGTTTTAACAACAACTCATGATGTTGTTATGCTTAATGATGAGATTCTTCCTATATTTTGTAATACTTATATATCCTTAGGGTCAGGTGTTTTTGATGTTTCATATTATGGGGAGCATAACCCCAAGGGGGTACAAGTGTTCATTGCTCCTTCAATGGAGCCACCTTTGTTGATGTTTGTTCTGGATATCCAACCTTTCCCAAATCCTATGGATATGATTAATACCCTGGTTATATCCACCATAGTTCTTTTTTCCTCTTACTTCGCACCTCTAGCCTCATTTGTCAGGAGTTTGTCTCCTCCAACAGAGCAAAAAGTGGAGTGTGGTCCTAGTAACAAAGGACATAAGAGGAGCCCACCTTCTTCACAAGGTGGTCTCGTGCTGACTTGTTTTGTCCTAATGACAAAACTAGTCCTGGCTTCTCCTGAGTTCATCACCGCTCCTGAGTCATTCGGTGAACCTAGCGGTGAATCTCAGGCATAGCCTACTCTATCCACTAAAATTAAACATGACAATTATATGGGGTGCATGTTTAACTCTGTGGATGAAGTTTTAGCCATGTTAGCAATCTTCTTGAAATTGTTGACCCTAGATCCACAAGAGCTTGGTGAAGAAGACCTTGCGGGGCCTTCTTCCTTGGCCCTTGTTGCATGAGGGCTGAATGATCCTCCTCTTAACATCCCACCACTATAGGCTCATCCTCCTTCCCCCTATGATTACCTAGAGTGGGAAGCATATGACCTCTTGGTCGATCAGTGTTAGGAGGAGGCCTCTTCTTGATCTTGTGTGTGTGTGTGTGTGTGTTTTGTGATGTGTTCCCCGTGATTGCTCTATGTGCACCTAGATGACCCTTGTCACCCCTATTGGTGCTTGGATATAGGCTTGGTTTTTGTGTTGTAAACCTTCTTCTATTTATATCATCATTCTTCCATGTTTGTGCTTCATTTTCAATAAATTGGGGATGATGCAAAGAGTTGGGGGCATTTCGGCTTCCCTTCCATGTTGACCCAATTTTTTTTTACTTTATTTTTCATGCATTCTTCCTAATCTGGTTGGAGATTGATGATCTTTAGCCTTGCACCACAGTTACCTATTATTTATATGAGCATGGACATATTTGACCCCGCTAAGCCAAATCCCCTTGTGCCCTTTGTTTGTGTTTTCTCCTTTGATTTCCCTTTATCTTTCTCTCTTCTTTGCTTGAGTTGTCCCTCTCATGTGTGACAACTCCTCTTCTTCAACAATTTGGTTTTTAGAAATGCATTCATTGCTAAGGAATATTTTCTTGAGAATCTTCATAAACATCTTTCAAGAATCACATTCTCAACTTGGAACCCTAATAGAACTTGTTTCCTTCATCATGGGTTCATAAAGAAAGGACTTGAAAACCTTCCTCTGAATTGGGACAACTTTGATCTTCCCCTCACGTGGGGGCATATTCTTCCTTCCAAATTCCTTGATGAAGTGAACATCTTTCAAAAGGATCCCTTGATGATGGATTGATTTGAGAAAGAAAACATCTACTTTTGAGCTATCCATACCTTGAGTGGACCCCTTCTTCATAATGGGTTCTGATGTAGAGGGTTAGGGATCTTGAAAGAAACCCCAAGTTATCAGACTATTAATGGTTCACTCACAACCTTTCAACTAGGCACCAACTTGAGGATAAAGCCTAAACTTTACATTCATGACTTATTTGCTTCCCATGTGGTTCCAAATCACTGAAATGATCTCAAAGGACTCAACTTAACCTGAATCAAATGGGTTTCAAGCCCTAACCCTCTATTTTGAACAAAACTCACCTTTGCTGCTCAACTAGCCTTCTAGCCCTATTAGGCCTTTGGCGAAGGATTCTTGACTTTTTCCTCAAACTTTGCAAATGAACCTCCAATCTAGTGATTGTATCAGATGTTTTTTGTGATGGAAAACAACATATCAACTCCTTGGCATCACTTGTTTCAGACAATCTTTCTTCTAACCCTGCTGTTTCCTCAAAATTAGGCCTAATTAGCCCTATTTTCCAAAGCAACCCCTCTTCAAATTTGTCCCCTAACCTTGAAACTCTCAACAGTCTTCCAAAACATTCCCAAACCAAATATTTTCAGACTTTTAATCTTCTAGGTTACTCTTAACATGCCCAACTACAAAACCCTCCCTAATTTGGCTTAAAACTAGGGCTTTTTGATTCTAAGACTTCCAAACACTTCCAGGTCTTAATTTTTGACTTTTCACCATTCATTCAACATTTCACAACTATTAGAACTCAAAAACATATCACTTGTTAAGGCAAATCATTCACTGCTATACCCTGGGGTCCATCTTCATGCCTTTTTCTCGCTAGATCACTGTGCACACTTCAGTTTCCCATCTTTCTTGCACACTTATTTGTTATTTTATTTTGGTACATGTTAGATTTGATCCATTTCATAGGTTTTCAGTCATACACTCCATGAAATGGATCATTCATTCATTTTAAAGCCCTCAAAATAGTGCAAATCTGTCTTTTCCTGTAGACAGTCAGCAAAAAACATACAAGGATTGATCCCTATTGTCTTTCAGAGCATTAAAAGGTTAGAAATCATGCAAATACCAGTCCTCAATCCATCACAATGAATCAAACTTCAATAGGAAATCAATAGACTACCAAAAAAACACAAAATAATGCAAAAAAATTGTAATTTACTGCTTTTTTCTTAGAACAGTCCATACAACTCTTCTTCCAAGATGACCAACCCCGTACAAATACATATTTTAGGGTTATAAACCCATTCTCCAACTTATCCAACTGAATTGGATTGATTACAATGCTTTATTAACTCTAAAACAATTAAAACTCCCTTTCTCGCCTAAACTGAAATTCAAATATTTGAATTTGCAAACTAGAGATTTATTAACATCTACCCCCTAAAAACTATTGGATCTTAAATATCCAAGTTTATTTGACCTATTTAAAGTGTAAGATCATTAATCAAATCCATAGAACATAATTTTCCCTTTACATTGCATTTTTAACCTAGATTCCTTATCAGGAACCTTAGAACTTTTAACAATCTCATTACACTTATTCATCCCAAATGCCATTATAGGCTCCAATAGATCATAATTGATGCTTTGAATTATTTGGAAGGTCCTCCTGACCCCTGCACTTTCCTGGTTCTTGAACAACTCCTTGAAGGCCTTGGGTGCTCCTGCACCAAGTTCCCAAGGGACCCCTTTGAAAGTCTTCCAAATTGTCGGCAGCCTATGTGATTGTTCGCTTACTTGCCTATGTGGCTGCTTCCTGACTCTACAAAGTCCACTTTCCTAGGTTTCCTCCATGTGAGAGATCTTGGAGGATACCTCCTTGTAGGTGTGAGAGCCTGTAGGGTGATTCTTTTGAGCTTCCTCCATGCAAGAGATCTTGGGGCTGGCTCCCCTACCGGCCTTCGGGTCTCTAGGGTGCTTTCTTGGGTTTCCTCCATGTGAGAGATCTTGGGGGTTACCTTTCCTATAGGTTTGCAGGTCTACAGGATGCTTCCTTGGGTATTCTTCATGTGAGAGATCTTGGAGAATACCTTCCCTACAAGTTTGTGGGTATGTAGGGTGCTTTCTTGGCTTCCTCCATGTGAAATATCTTGGGGGATGCTTCTCAGGTATCCTCCATGTGAGAGTTCTTGGGGGACACCTTCCTTGCAGGTCTACAGGCTTGTAAGGTGTTTACTTCACGAGGCTTCCTTCATGTGAGATATCTTGGGGGTTGCCTCCTTGCAAGTGTTAAAACTGTAAAATTTTGAAAATTTTACAGCTGATTATATTCATGAGTTTCCAAAATAGTTCTCATCATAATCACAAAATGATCTCTTCATAACATTTTTCCCATATTTTGTCATGTGGTCCAATAAAATTCATCTAGTCCTGAATATTTTACAGTATAATTCATATCGACAAGAGAGGGTGAGGGTCTCCCTGATCCACACAACATCCTTACTAATGTGTATCTTTTGTAGTCTATCGGAAACAGTGCAAGAATGTCATATTGAATATTTCATCTATAAAACACATATCAACATGACACAATTTATTGTCTCAGTGATAGAAAGATCATATCAACAAGAAAGCTATTGTCAAAATAATTCATAATGAATTCATGCATGTCTTACCAACTGGTGCATAAGGAGTCTTATTGTCTAGACTAAAAGTTATCAGAATGAAGTCTTAACAAATGCATCAGGTCTTACTGCACAAAGCAAAAGGGGATTCTATAAATGATTATCGAGATGAAGTTATCTAGTCTTGCCGACCCATATGTCTCGTCGAATGTGGTTTCATCGGTGAGAAAGTAAATATGTCTCATCGACCAAAAAACATACCAAAGGACATATCTCGGTGAGACATAAAGTAATCTATGAAACATCTCCCCGACTCCAAAAGTCACAGCGAAACACATAAGATGAGAGGATATTTGTCAGTGAGACTTCAAATGTCAATCAGACGGTGAGACATTATAGCGATGTATGGTTTTTAATAGTTGGTGAGACCTTGAGGTTTCAAGAAGACTACAGGATGTTTTGATGAATAATTTAATGAACATTGCTAAAGGTTATCGCCAGAGATTTAAAAATGTCTCACCGATAATACTATATGATGTGATAGTAATAGCTTCAAAAAACAAAATTACTACACTCATGTTTCAACTAACACATTAATGGCGCGATAGAGCATAATAAGGAGAATCCAATTGAAAACATTAGTGGGGAATCGATAGCCGAAGAGTTGGAAAGGTGAATGAAGAACCAGGGCATTTTTTCAATCTGAAGGCTTCAAGCAAATAGATAAACTGGATGATAAATGCAAATTCATAGGAGATGTTTGGACTACAATAAGGGGGTATGAGTTGTTTAACTTTCACTATCATAGGAGAAATAATTTTGAACTAGTTTGCAACCCATGGAAGCTTAATTTAGGAAAGTTGGTATACCCTAATGTATTTGTTAATGTTGAATTGGTGAAATTGTTGCCTGTCCACTATAATTCAAAACTCAAGGCTATATGTGACCCATCCGGGAAGCCAAAAATACATTTATCAGAAGAGGCAATAGGAGAAGTTTTCAATTTGGAAGGGGTTTGCAATGAAAAAATCATATGTGAAGAATTGGAAATGGAGTTTGGAAGAATGGATACAATCTATTAGGGTTGGAGGTTGCCAATTCATAGGAGTAGACAAGGTGGAAAACCAATCCCTCTACAGGATAGTGATGGACCTCCTTTCAATGTTGATTTATTTAAACCTTATATGAAATATACTTATTTCCCAGTGGGCTAGGTATTGGGAATGGATGTCCCCGAGTACATGTCAGTTGTTCCCATGATAATTTCTACAAATATCTAGTACCAAAACTCTAGGCCCTTTGATTATGCCTCATACATTTTTAAGGGGCTTCATTCTGGATTGATGGCAATCAAGGGCGGAGCCTCTATCTTTCATCTCAGGCATTATTCACTGTTAATGCATATAGTGTTATATTTTGGACAAGAGTTGGGATTGTGGCCCTAGGAGATGAGAATTTCTCAAGTTGATAAGGAAGGTGCAGCATTGCCTGTTCAATTATGGATTGCTATTTGGGATACTAGATTTTTCAACTCTAGTTTTATTCATTTTGAAGAATATTTTATGAAGAAATTGTACAAATTATACAATCATCCATGTAATTATTCTTTATCTGGAGAGATAAAGAGGTTTCTTCGACCAAAGGATTTCAATGGGCTGATTAGTCATAATTGGGGAGATTGGTATTGCCTAGAGGTAGCCACTATGATTAGAGTTTATGGATTTGAAGATGCCCCATTCATTTTGCCAAGAACAGTCCCAAACAAAATTGCATATTTGGAGATTGTCAGACAGATTGATTATTCCAATGTTATGAATTTTAGCTCCTTTGGGAAGTAGGCTTTCATGCCTAGTACATTATGCTTTGGTGATTTTACTATGTTGGCCAAAGAAGGATACAATTTGATCATTGACAAACTACAACGGTACAACATGAAAAGAGGACCACCTAGAAAGAATTTTGACCTAGAAGGGTATATTAATTCTGCTAAACTAAGGATAAACTTTAGAGGGTATCAAAAATGTGTCCTATGAATTTGATGATATGATCCATAATTTGGAAGAGGAAGAAGTAGAGATGGTGGTCGAAAGATATAATCAAGGATTGCAGGATACAGAGTTGTCATCTTTTGGGGAGGAGACACCTGAAGATAATGCGCCACAAAACCAACCAAGTAAAATGACTAGATTGAGAACTCAACAATATACCTACCCCACTAGAGAATTGAGTATTGAAGAAAATGTGGAGGCAGATGCAAGGAATGTAGAATAAAGATCATTTGTTTCAGATAATGAATTCATAAACTCTCTAGAATTTAAGGCATTCTTGTACAAGCAAAAGGGAAAAGAAATAAGGGAAAAGGTTGATAATATCACTTTAGGTAATGAGGAGCAATTGAATGATTTGAAGATATGTGTGGATAAGAAAATGGAAGATATGAACCTTGAAAAGGGGAGGAAAATGTTGGAAACTACCAGTGTGATGATTTTCCCTGGCTTAGATCTCAATTCTGCGCTAGTTTTTGATAGTTTCTTGAAAGATAGTAGTGCTACACATAAGCTCAACCCAAAAAAGGTAATAGAGTTATATGTGGGATCAAAATATAATCCAGATGAGGGGTCAATGATGATTTGGGCCTTATATCCTCCTCATAGAAAATATGTGGTCATTAATACTAAGAAGGCTTTTGGGCATGTGATGAATCTAAAAATTGGAGAAGCTAATCCTATGGCGACAACAGAAATTGGAATTAATGTTGCAAAATTAAACAAAGCACAAATTCAAATGCTAATAAAGGAAAGAGAAATGTACAAAGCAAATAATGAAAGGATGTTGAGGGAAAATGACCACTTAAAATAATTTTTAGGTGTTACTATGAAGTCACCAAAGTTGCTTACCTAAGGTGAAAGCTCTCAATCAAAAGATCATTGGGAAGGATCGAGTGCTTACTCCCAAGGAAAATAAGACGCACTTGTGGTGATAATCAAGAAAAGGTAGGCCAATTTAACATCTTGGCTAAATAAACTCTGGGGAAAATATTCACATACCATTGTTGCATTAAAGGAACATGAAAGGATGGATGGATAGTTTATGGAGAAGTTTCAAGAAATAAACTAGAGAGATGTTTCTAATAGTGTAGCAATTGAAGCTGCAAATCATTTTATGAATAAATATCGAAACTTCTATGAAAAATTGCAAGGGGATGCACAGGGATTGATAAATGCTGCCAGTAAAACATTGACTAAATTCTCTAATGTTAAAGGGGAACTAGAAGAAATGACTAGATGGAAGAGTGAATGCGAGTCAATATTGCGAGAAATCCTAAAGATCACTACTGTTGAAAACACAACACTAGATGAGGCGAGCGAGCAAAATGAAAAGATAATAAAGATGGAGATCACAATCCGGAACGCGGTTGGAGATGCAAATACACACAAATGTCAGGATTATTTGGATCACTTGTCTAAAGTTCATTTATGGCTAAATTGAGCTTGATTATCTTTAATCTATTTGTTATTTAAGCATATGACATTTCTGAAAGGACGTGCGTCCTTTCAAGTTTTGATGTATAAATATCTGTTTCGATAATGAAACAAAAATATACAATAGAAGATAAGATAGAATAGGAAAAGGATACATTATAATACAATGTTTCGCAGATATGATACTATGATGCATGTTTAAGAATATGGAGATATTAATGAAAATCATTTAATGAAGTGGCATATTTCTGGTGTCAATTGTTTGTTATGTTCATTGAAAGTATTACTAAATTTGTCTCCAAGATTGGTACTTTCTGGTTATTTAAATTGATATAACAAGTTTATATTCAGTTTATTAGTGCACATTTGCTATATCTATGTGGTCGATTAATCGGTTCTTTCAAGAAAGATTAAATCCTTTTGATTGATCATAGTAACCAGGGAAGTTCATCTGGATCATTAAGAACTTGGTAGTCATAGTCTTGCATGTTTATACAAGTTATAAACTAAAATATATGCCAAAGAATTTAAATGTTTTCCAAAAATAAGTTAGATTTCATTTGACTCCGCATACCCAATAAGGCACTAGTCTTTGCATTTTCATCATTTAGTTTTATTAATTTTTTACATTTGTTAACTGAACATATTAGGTTTTAGTTTTAATATTACAAATCAAGTTTTATTTGTCCACTCCCATCTACCATTGTGGGAAAAACAGTTCAAAAGAGATAAGCACAAGTCAAGTCTGCCTCACTCATATAGGTACACCCACCTAGGTCTAGCAACACTTGAAGAGTAGAAGGTCTAAACCATTTGACCTTGTCTATTACCCTAAAATGTATCAAGAGATTGGCTACCTCTTGAGGTATTTAGCCTACATTTTTAAGAGCTATTAAATTGGTGACTTTGTTGGGGAATGAACTTAGAATCAGGGCCTTAGTCATAGAGTTAGAAATCCTATATAGACTTTGTTGGGAATAGGAAATAACACACTTTCTCACTTTTAAGAAAGTGAGTGGTGACTCTGATAAAAACATTTCAACATGAATGGGAGAAGATCTCAATATAGGGGAGGTCATACTAGGGGTCATGCTGGCAGCAATAAGAGGACACACAAGGATGATAAGGTTGATAAGGGTAAAAGGATAAATGAGGACATGTGCTTAACGAACAAAGACAAAGCATCAAGACCACATTGTGAAACATATGATCACTATGACACATGGGAGATAATTCAAGTGCAAAACCTTGCACCCCTAAAGAACAAAGAAATCCTTTTTATGATCCATAGAAATAGGCTGAATTTGAGGCTAAAATTGAAGTTGAATGAATTAGGTACCAACATGAACATGATAAAAAAATGGAGGGTAACCAAAATGAGTTTATTGATCATGTAACTCCTCAAGAAATTTTTGAATCCTCAACTCATGAAAAAGTAAAAGCACATTTTGAGCTTCATAAAAAGGAGTTAGAAGAATTAAAAGCTGAAAAAGAGATAGCCCAAATGATACAAGTAATCAGAGACATCAAATTGCAAAAAACCCAAATTACTGCTCAAACAGCTAGTCACCCAAGGTATGTACCACCTCATAAGCAGGGTAATAATAATGCAGGGCCTTCTGATCCATCAGAGACTCCTCACAATCAAATAGGGAATCAATATAGACAACCAAACCATCCACCACATATTCCCTCACAATATACAAATACACAACTACCTCATGGTCAACAATACATGCCACATTATCATACACAATACAATAATCCCATGTACTAGTATCAGTGCCCACCTAACCCTCCCCCTCATCAATACACAACAATGATCAGACAATTTGACTTGACTGGGTTTCAATTATACCCTTACCCAATGGATGGCAGTTGGAGAAGTCTTGTTCCAAAGTTTACAGGGAGTAGTGCAATTACTATTGAAGATCATTGAAGGAGTTTCAATGCTTTCATCCAAGACTTGGATGTGCCATATGAGGATTTACACATGAGGCTATTCATGATGTCGCTTATTGAAGTTAGGGATTGGTTCAACAGCTTACCAACAACTTCTATCAATTATGTCCAAGAATTTCAAGATTGATTCCTTGAGCAATATGGGAATCTAAGTGCACTAGATGCTTCTTTTCATGAATTAATGTAAATTCAAAAAAATTAGAATGACTCAATTTATGATTTCAATTGGAGATTCAATAAATTACAAAATAAGATACCTCCTAGATCAAAATTGCCAGACTTAGTAGCATTGAGTGTCTATTTGAATGCGTTCGATCTTAAAACATGGTACAAACTAAGAAATAGGTTCCCAAGAGATTTAGTTGAAGACAAAAAGATAGCATTAACAATTGAAAATAATAGGAGAGCTGCTGGGATAATCAGTAAAAGAGACAACCCTAGGGATCCTCAACAAACCAATAGTTATCAATACAAACATGAGAACACATACAAAAATGAAAAGCCTAGGCTACATGACATGCCCTATAATACAAATTGGAAAGATGGAAAACCTGTAATAGATAGGCCTAGAAACAAAGAAACCCCTAATCCATTAAGGAAGAAGGAAACATATATGGTTAATAACAATTATTTTTGTGAAATTTGTGATAAGCCACATTCCTCAGATTACTGTGTTGTAGCCCAAAGAATGCAAGAAGAAGGAATGCTAATGGGTAATAGTGGAGAAGATCACACAGTGTATTTGACTTCAAATACTTTTCACCGTGTTGAGGAGAGGTACTCATCTTTAGAGAATGGAGGTTATGAGTACAATGTTTCAAATCAAAGGTATAATGTCCACATGGCTGAACAACAGATTCTTTCTGACTCTAAACAAGATTATATAAAACCACATTCTGTTGAGATGCTTACTCAGTGCAGTATGAGGAAACTCACTGAAGAGGAGATAGAGAGATTAACCATTGCTACAATTGAAGAAGAAAAGAGTAAGTACTGGTTGAGAAATAGGACAGTGAATGAGAAGGAAGGTGTCCCTAGGGGAATCTTTATGAAGGATAAAAAAGTGACACAAGGAATGTTGAAGAAAACAAAAAATAAACAACATGATAAAAGCGAATAGAAGCCTATCCAAAAGGAGGAAGTAAAAGAGTTACACAAAGAAATGCAAAAGACTGATCATCCAAGTACGAGAGAAAAAAAAAGAGAACAAAGGAGAAATGTCAAAACAAAAGAAAATGATTAAGGAAAAGGGTTCCTCTTTTGACTTCACTTAGGCCTTATCTCAGGTAAAGATGTCCGTTCCACTACTTGAGATGATGAAAATTAAGGAATACAGGGACAATGATGTTCAATTAATAATGAATGGTAATAAAAAACATATAAATTCTGAAAGTAAGATGGCCACTAAAACTATTAATAAGCAAGAGAAAGTGAATATTCCAGAAGTGTGCCTTAATAATGCATTATTAAATCCCCCACAAGTTGATCCTTTTTTCACTACATTACTCATAAATAACAAATTGTTGAGGAATTGCATGATAGACTCTAGCACTGCCATAAATATTATGCCAGTAGGAGTTATGAAACAACTTGGCATGTGGGTGGATACTAATGGAGGGGAGTGCTATGCAATGGATAACTGACCTGTTCCTGTGGTGGGTATAATGAAAGATGTTGAAGTCAAACTAGCTGCTTATCCTTAGGTGGCCTATAATATCGATATAACAGTAATTGACACCCCTCCTTAGTTTGGGATGCTTCTATCAAGACAATGGATGACAACAATTGGGGGAAATGTCCAGTTTGATTTATCTTATGCAACAATTCCAGTGAATGGTCAGGAAGTTAATTTATATAGGGAACCAAGGATGAACCAAGTTGTTGATTGTGTACCTCAAGATCAAATTAATTTTTTTTGTGATGTCAATCTTGGCAATTTTAAGATAGAACCAGCCCAACCAAAATTGGTTAATGCTAGAATCCAATTGAAAAGCATGTTGCACAAAAATACAATGGTGTATGGAAAATGTACTTTGATGGAGCATATAGCCAAGAAGGTAATGGAGCAAGAATAGTATTTGTTTCACCTAAAGGTATTACATTCAAGTATTCATTTTTGCTAGCATTTGAATGTACAAACAACGTGGCAGAATATGAAGCTTTATTAACAAGTTTGAACATAACTATAAAACATAAAATCAAGTTGCTGGCTATTCTAGGGGATTTTGAGTTAGTTGTTTCACAAGTTAAATCAAAGTATGCAACAAAACATAAGAGACTAAAGCAATATAGGAATGTTGTATGGGACACAATTGAGTTGTTTGATGCCTTCTCAATTGAGTGGATTGATAGGTCAAAAAACATAATGGCTGACTTTTTAGCAAATGTGGTGCTAAAAAGGGATGATATTACATTGGCTAGAGTATCACAAATTGAGTTCAAAACAAGGCCTACTGTGCCTGATAACATATATAGTTGGCATGTTTTTAATGATGATACTAACCTTTTGAAATTTCTTCACTATATAGATCAATATGAAGCCTAAGAAATTGATTTCAATGCCTTTGTTGAGGAAGTAGATGGGAAGAAAATAGTATTTGGGAAGGAGATCTTACAACTTAAAACAAATAATCTTCCTAAAGGGCTAGTGGCATTGGAGAGAGTGTATGATGGAAGTGATCGGTCCCTCATGAAGCAAAACTAGTCAAGAAGGAGGATATTGAAGAGATCAACTTGGGGACTAAGATGGCACCAAGAAAGGTGTACATAGGGAAGAAAATAAGCCTGACAATTAGAAAGATGTTGATAGCATTACTGAGAAAATATAAACATGTGTTTGCATGGTCTTATGAAGATCTAAAAGCATATAGGGAAGATTTTTTTCAGCATGAAATACCATTGAAGCTAGATGTAAAGCCATTTAGATAGAAGCAAAGACCCATTAATCCAACATTGGAACCAAAAATGCAGGAAGAATTGGCAAAGCTCAGAGATGGTGGCATCATCAAACCAATTAGGCACTCAACATGGGTCTCAAACCTGGTGCCTACGAGGAAGAAAAATAGACATATTAGATTATGTGTGGATTTCAAAAATCTAAACATGGCATCCCTCAAGAATAATTATCCTCTACCCAATATGGAGGCTATATTACATAAGGTAACAGGGTGTGAGCTATTATCTATGATGGATGGGTTCTTAGGTTATAACCAGGTGAAAGTTAAAGAATCTGAATAGTATAAGACAACTTTTACGACCCCATGGGGGACATATGTATACATAAGAATTTCGTTTGGTCTTACAACCGTAGGAGAAACTTTCCAAAGAGCTATGGACGTAGCATTTGCAGAACTCATTAATGCTATCATGGTGGTGTATCAGGATGACCTTACTGCTTATTCAAAGAGGGCTGAAGATCATGTAGAACATCTAGAAAATGTATTTATTAAAGCCTTAGAATATGGGATTAGTCTGAACCCTAAAAAATGTCATTTTGTAGTCACAGAGGGTAAGCTCTTAGGACATATTGTGTCAAAGGAGGGGATTAGAATAGATCCTAAGAGGGTTGAAGCTATAGATAAAATTCCATTTCCTAAGACCATCAAAACCATCTAGTCATTTTTTGGATAGATTAATTTTGTTAGGAGGTTCGTTTCTAATTTTGTTGAAATCATTAAGCCCATATCAAAAATGTTAAGAAAGGGACAAAAGATTGAATGGACTGCTGAGGCATTGGAAGCTTTCATATCCATCAAAAGGGCCATCAAGGAGGCCCCTGTCCTTAAGTATCAAGACTTTTCAAAACCCTTTTAGATATTTTCATTTGCTTCATTGCATACTATAGCCGTAGTTATGTTACAAAAAAATGAGGAAGGCCATGAACAACCTGTGTCCTTTTTCAGTAAGTCATTACAGGGGTCAAAATTGAAATATGATATAATGGAAAAACAAGCCTTTGCATTGGTAAAAGCTACAAAGGCTTTCACACCATATCTTGTTGGAGCTAAGGTGATTGCCTATGTCCCTCATGCAGCTACTAAAGATATTTTGACATAGTCTGAGGTAACAGGAAAAAGATGTAGATGGATTAATAAAATTCAAGAGTTTGATATGGAAATAAAAATTACTAAACTAGTAAGAGGTCATGGTTTGGCTAGGTTAATGGTAGAAGCAAATATTGAAGAAAATCAAATTTGCAATATAGAAGAGGAAGAGAATACAATTGCGAGCATTGAGCATACTCCTTGGTATGTAGACATTATGCATTACCTTAATTACATGAAGTTTCTAGAAGGATTGAGTGACAACCAAAAAAGAACTTTGAAGCTACAAGCATCTAAGTATGTGTTCATGGAAGGAGATTTGTTTTGGAAGAATAGGGATGGGATATTATTGTTATATTTGGATGAGTCACAAGCTAAGCATGTCTTAAGTGAAATGCATGAAGGGGTTTGTGGAGGGAATTACTCTGCAAAGACAACCACACATAAAATTCTCAGGGTAGGTTATTACTCACCAAAATTTTTTAATGACTCCTTTTCATATGTAAGAAGATGTGAGGCCTACCAGAAATTCTCTAGAAAAATGAAGTATCAGGGAGCTTTACCACTTAGGCCTTTATAGGCTAAAGCCCCTTTTCATTAGTGGGGAATTGATTTAATTAGGGAGATACAATAGAAATCAAGTGGAGGACATAAGTGGATACTAGTGGCTACTGATTATTTTACCAAATGGGTAGAAGCAATCCCAACTAAGAAAGCTACAAGTAAAATTGTGACAAATTTCCTAATGGATAACATCATTACTAGATTTGGTACACCACTAAGACTGATTACTAATAACGGGATGTGTTTCAGATATGATGAATTCAAAAAAAATTGCAGCACATATGGCATTACCATTTCTTATGCAACTCCTTACCATCTGCAAGCTAATGGTCAAGTAGAGTCCAACAATAAAAGTCTTCTTAAGATTATAAGGAGGATGCTAGATCAGAACAAGAAGGCTTGGGATTCAAAATTGAGATTGGCTATTTGGGCTAATATGATCACTGTAAAAAGGGCAATTGGAAAATCCCCGTTTGAATTGGTGTATGGAACACAAGCCAGGATGCCTTTATAGAATTTGTTACTAGTTTACAACTTTGTCTTTCAAGAATATTTGGATATTCTAGAACCTATGGAGCAGAGAATGGAGCAACTAGCTGAACTTGACGAGATAAGGAGAGTAGCTCAAAACCAAAACATGAAGTTGTGGGCATATATGAAGTATTTATTTGATAAAAAAGTAAAAGATAGAAAATTTGAGGAGAATGATCTAGTGTTGATGTGGAATGCAAGGTGTTAGGAGAAGGGAAAGCATGTGAAATTTGAAGCCTTGTGGCTAGGACCTTTTGTGGTTGTTGGAAAGAAAGGTGAAGATTCATATTATCTACAAAACATGACTGGTGAAGATTAGGAGTTACCTGTGCATGGGAAATTTTTGAAGCATTTTTTCTCTTGAGAAATACAGAGGATTAAGGGTTGCCAGTGCATGGACAATTCTTGATAATCCTCTCAAAATTCTATCTTCCACGCACAGTAGTCTAGGAAATAAAAGGAACAAGAATTGCCAGTACATTGAAAATCCTGATTTTCCTTCTTTTAAAATAAATCTTTCCATGTACAGTAGTGTAGGATCATATTCATATCCATTTCCATTCATTCCATCTTGCTCACATGATCCATCACCTTGAGTTTGATCTGCTCACCAAGAAGATCTGGATCCTTTTAATGATCTCACAATCATTCATCCCTAGATGGAGCCACTGTTAGAACTGTAAAATTTTGAAAATTTTACAATTGATTATATTCATGAGTTTCCAAAATAGTCCTCACCATAAGCACAAAATCATCTCTTCATAACATTTTGCCCATATTTTGTCATGTGGTCCCGTAAAATTCATCTAGTCCTGAATATTTTATAGTATAATTCATATCAGCAAGAGAGGGTGAGGCTCTCCCCAATCCACATAGCATCCTTACTAATGTGTATCTTTTGTAGTCTATCGACAAGAGTGCAGGAATGTCATACCAAATATTTCATCTATAAAACACATATCAACAAGACACAATTTATTGTCTCGGTGACAGAAAGATCATATCAGCAAGAAAGCTATTGTCGGAATAAGTCATAACGAATTCATGCATGTCTTACCAACTAGTGCACAAGGAGTCATATCGTCTAGACTAAAAGTTATCAGAATGAAGTCTTAGCGAATGCATCAGGGCTTGCCGAAAAAGTGAAAGGGGATTCTATAAATGATTATCGGGATGAAATTATGTAGTCTTTCCGACCCATGTGTCTCACTGAATGTGGCTTCATCGGTGAGAAAGTAAATATGTCTCATCGACTGGAAAACATACCAAAGGCCATATCTCGGTGAGACATAAAGTAATCTATGAAACATCTCCTCGACTCCAAAAGTCATAGCGAAACACATAAGATGAGAGGATATTTGTCAATGAGACTTCAAATGTTGATGAGATGGCAGGACATTATAGCGATGTACAATTTTTAATAGTCAGTGAGACCTCGAGGTTTCGGGAAGACTACAGGATGTTTTGATGAATAATTTAATGAATGTTGCTAAAGGTTATTGCCAAAGATTTAAAAATGTCTCACCGATAATACTATATGATGTGATAGTAATAGCTTCAAAAAATGGACTTACTACACTCGTGTTTTAGTTAACACACTAATGGCACGACAGAGTATAATAAGGAGAATCCAATTGAAAACATTAGTGGGGAATCAATAGCGGAAGAGTTGGAAAGGTGAATGAAGAACAAGGGAATTTTTTCAGTTCATAGGCTTCAAGCAAATACAATAAGTTCTTACACCTTAGTTCCTCTAGTTTTAACTACTGTCATTTTGAGGAAATGGAATCTCCTAGCTTAAGAAAATGAAAAGGTAGAAAGCATGGTGAAAGTAGTCAACCAAAAGGAAAGAAACAAAAAACTTAAACAAAACATGAGGGCAATGAGCGAAGATTACATCAGGACCTTGTTGACCAATTGCTGGGTTCTGGACCTAAAGCCAGAAGATCTGCACAACTTAGGGCAGAAGTAGATAAACTAGATGAGAAATGCAACTTCATAGGAGATGTTTGGACTGCAATAAGGGGGTATGAGTTGTTTAACTTTCACTATCATAGGAGAAATCATTTTGAACCAGTTTGTAACCCATTGAATCTTAATTTAGGAAAGATGGTATGCCCTACTATATTCGTTAATGTTGAATTGGTGAGATTGTTGGCTGTCCACTATAATTCAAAACTCAAGGCTATATGTGACCCATCTAGGAAGCCACAAATACATTTATTAGAAGAGGCAATAGGGGAAGTTTTCAATTTGGAAGGGGTTTGCAATGGAAAAATCATATGTGAAGAATTGGAAATGGAGTTCAGAAGAATGGATACAATCTATAAGGGTTGGAGGTTGCCAATTCATAGGATTAGACAAGGTGGAAAACCAGTCCCTCTACAAGATAGTGATGGACCTCCTTTTCATGTTGATTTATTTGAACCTTATATGAAATACACTTATTTATCAGTGGGCCAGGTATTGGGAATGGACGTCCCCGAGTACATGTCAATTGTGCCCATGATAATTTCTATAGATATCCAGTACCACAACTCTAGGCCCTTTGATTATGCCTCATACATTTTTAAGGGGCTTTATTCTGGATTGATGGCAATCAAGGGCAGAGCCTCTATCTTTCATCTCAGGAATTATTCACTGTTAATGCATATAGTGTTATATTTTGGACAAGAGTTGGGATTGTGGCCCCAGGAGATGAGAATTTCTCAAGTTGATAAGGAAGGTACAACATTGCCTATTCAATTATGGACTAGTATTTGGGACAGTAGATTTGCCAACTCTAGTTTTATTCATTTTGAAGAATATTTTGTGAAGACTTTGTACAAATTGTACAATCATCCATGTAATTATTCTTTATCTGGAGAGATAAAGAGGTTTCTTCGACCAAAGGATTTCAATGGGCCGATTAGTCATAATTGGGGAGATTGGTATTGCCTAGAGGGAGCCACTATGATTATAGTTTATGGATTTGAAGATGCCCCATTCATTTTGCCAAGAACAGTCCCAAACATAATTGCATATTTAGAGATTGTCAGATAGATGGATTATTCCAGTGTTATGAATTTTAGCTCCTTTGGGAAGCAGGCTTTCATGCCTAGTACATTATGCTTTGGTGATTTTAATGTGTTAGCCAAAGAAGGATACAATTTGATCCTTGACCAACTACTGCAGTACAACATGAAAAGAGGACCACCTAGAAAGAATTTTGACCCAGAAGGATATATTAATTCTGCTAAACTAAGGATAAACTTTGGAGGGTATCAACATGTGCCCTATGAATTTGATGATATGATCTGGAACTTTAAAGAGGAAGAAGCAGAGATGGTGGTTGAAAGATATAATCAGGGATTGCATGATACAAAGTTGTCATCTTCTGCGGAGGAGACACCTGAAGATAATGAGCCACAAAACCAACCAAGTAAAATAACCAAATTGAGAACTCAGCAATATACCTGCCCCACCAGAGAATTGAGTACTGAAGAAAATGTGGAGGAAGATGCAAGGAATGTAGAATACAAATCATTTGTTTTAGATAATGAATTCATAAACTCTCCAAAATTTAAGGCATTCTTGTACAAGAAAAAGGGAAAAGAAATAAGGGAAAAGGTTGATAATATCACTTCAAGTAATGAGGAGAAATTTCTAAATGATTTGAAGATATGTGTGGATAAGAAAATGAAATATATGACCCTTGAAAAGGGGAGGAAAATGTTGGAAACTACCGGTGTGATGATTTTCCTTGGCTTAGATCTCAATTCTACTCTATTTTTTAATAGTTTCTTGAAAGATAGTAGTGCTACACATAAGCTCAGCCTAGAAAAGGTGACAGAGGTATATGCGGGATCAAAATTTAATCCAGATGAGGGGTCATTGATGATTTGGGCCTTATATCCTCCTCATAGAAAATCTATGGTCATTGATTCTGAGAAGGCTTTTGGGCATGTGATGAATCTGAAAATTGGAGAAGCTGATCCTGTGGTGACAACATAAATTGGAATTAATGTTGCAAAATTAAACAAAGCACAAATTCAAATGCTAATAAAGGAAAGAGAAATGTACAAAGCAAATAATGAAAGGATGTTGAGGGAAAATGACCACTTAAAATATTTGTTTGTTGTTACTATGAAGTCACCCAAGCTCCTTACCCAAGGTGAAAGCTCTCAGTCAAAAGATCTTTGGGAAGGATCGAGTGCTTACTCCCAAGGAAAATATGATGCACTTGTGGCCATAATCAAGAACATTTGGCAGGCCAATTTAACATCTTGGTTGAATAAACTCGGTGGATAATATTCACATACCGTTGCTGCATTAAAAGAACATGAAAGGATGGATGGATGGATTATGGAGAAGTTTCAAGAAATAAACCAGAGAGATGTTTCTAATAGTTTAGCAATTGAAGCTGTAAATCATTTTATGAATAACCATAAAAACTTCTATGAAGAATTCCAAGGGGATGCACAGAGATTGATAAATGTCGCCAGGAAAACATTGACTACATTCTCTGATGATAAAGGGGAACTAAAAGAAATTACTAGATGGAAGAGTGAATGTTAGTCAATATTGTAAGAAATCCTGAAGATCGCTACTGCTAAAAACACAACACTAGATGAGGCGAGCGAGAAAAATGAAAAGATAATAAAGATGGAGATCACAATCCAGAACACAATTGGAGATGCAGATACACACGAACGTCGAGATTATTTGGATCACTTGTCTAAAGTTCATTTATGGCTAAACAGAGCCTAATTATCTTTAATCTATTTGTTATTTAAGCATATGAAATTTCTAAAAGGACATGTCCTTTCAAGTTTTGATGTATAAATATCTGTTTCGATAATGAAACAAAAATATATGATAGAAGATAAGATAGAATAGGAAAAGGATACAGTAGAATACAATGTTTCACAAATATGAGACTATAATGCATGTTTAAGAATATGGAGATATTAATGAAAATCATTTAATGTGGTGGCATATTTCTAGTGTCAATTGTCTATTGTATTCATTGAAAGTATTACTAAAGTTGTCTCCAAGATTGGTGCTTTTTGGTTATTTAAATTGATATAACAAGTTTATATTTAGTTTATCAGTGCACATTTGTTGTATCTATGTGGTCAGTTAATCAGTTCTTTCAAGAAAGATTAAATCCTTTTAATTGATCATAGTAATTAGGGAAGTTCATCTAGATCATTAAGAAGAACTTGGTAGTCATAGTCTTGCATGTTTATACAAGTTATAAACTAAAATATATGCCAAACAATTTGAATATTTTCTAGAAAGAAGTTATTCATTTAGATTTCATTTGACTTCGCATACCCATTAAGGCACTAGTCTCTGCATTTTCATCATTTAGTTTCATTCAATTTTTATATCTGTTAACTGAACATATTAGGTTTTAGTTTTAATATTACAAATCAAGTTTTATTTGTCCACTCCCATCTACCATTGTGGGAAAATCACTTCAAAAGAGATAAACACAAGTCAAGTCCACCTCACTCATATAGGTACTCCCACCTAGGTCTAGCAGCATCTGAAGAGTAGAAGGTCTAAACCATTTGACCTTGTCTATTACCCTAAAATGTATCAAGAGATTGGCAACCTCTTGAGGTATTTAGCCTGTGTTTTTGAGAGCTAACAATAGGTCCCTGGGCTTGTAAGATGCCTTCTTTCTTCAACTTCATAGTTCTAAGACGCTATATTTATATCTTATATTTATGAATTTATGAATTTGGTAGGATGGATATTTTATTGATGAATTTATGAATTTGGTTGGATGGATATTTTTAGTGATGAATTTATGAATTTGGTCCTATGGTTATTTTTAGTGATGAATTTATGAATATGGTTGGATGGATATTTTTAGTGATGAATTT
The DNA here is from genome assembly GCA_007258455.2 of Sequoia sempervirens. Lineage (NCBI taxonomy): Eukaryota > Viridiplantae > Streptophyta > Pinopsida > Cupressales > Cupressaceae > Sequoia > Sequoia sempervirens. The sequence goes on along the minus strand of VDFB02124242.1, from coordinate 53,785 downwards.
ATGAATTTTGTTTAGATGGATATTTTTTGGTGTTGAATTGATGAATATAATAGTATAATGATGAATTTATTTAATAGTATAATTTATGAATACTATCATAATTTCTCATGTTGGAAAAATTTAATTTACAAACATTAGACATAAATGAGCTTTTTGTGAATGTTTTAAGTTTATTTTTTAGTATGTACATGCATTAAAATTACATAGTTATAGATTTTAAATTTTGAAATTTGTATTTACACATGGTAAAGTTGAATGATGTATGCTGTAACATAGATTTTTGGCACCCTAATCTTTTCTAGCACTTCTAAGGTTTTTCACCAAAAAGGAGAAAGAAGGGCCAAAATGCTTATGCTCACATTCAAAGATTAATGCAATATGGATGGAAAGAGGATGAAATATACCTAGATGTAATGTTTGAATGAAAGAAACTAGTAAGATTTGTTGATTAATGAATAGAAACTAAAGGAAAACAACTTGTTTGAAAACACATTGTGTAATGAAAAAACTCCTAGAAACGAATGCAAAACTATCGACATAAATGAACCAAACTAAAAGTGTGCACCTGGAATGTGGATGAAGATTGGAAATGATATTTGAAATGTTGTTGATGTTTATTTTTATTCCTGGTTGGACTCATTCGCCATTTTGGGTGAATTAGTCCCAATTTTGCAAAATTGTTTTGGAATCCGTTTTGGACAAAAGGGTATTCAAAAATATAGAAAAATAAAAATTGACCTGGAATTGGGACTCATTCACCACCCATGGTGAATGATTCCACTTGTGAATTTCTGAATATTCAAAGGTGGAATTCATAGCTCTCAGTCTGCACTTTGATTCTCTATAGGTCTCCGCTTCTGAAACTCTAATTTTTGAACATGAAAATAAGTTTTTGAAGATATTTTGACTTGTTTAATGAATATAAGACTTGAGAAACATTACAAATTTATTCTTAATGATTTCTAAGCTCCCAAGAGACCTAAATATGCAAACAAACAAGGCAAGAGAGAGAAATGTTAAATGTTAGGGCATGGGGGTTTGCCTTGGTCAAACCCCTTTTAGGTAATTAAACCAAAATGATGAAAGAATGTAATTAAAAATGAAATAATGGAGTTGATTACCTTGCCATGATGTTTGACCTTGAAATTCTACAACAAAACATGAAGGATTTTCCCTTGAATGTCTGAAAATTGATATCTTGGAGACTTGAAATGATGAAACCATAAGTTGCCTGACTTGAGATAGAAGAACGATGGATGAATGCATGATAAGAGATGTGAATTAGGGTTAAAAGACTTATATTTATAGGAATTTCACCTTATTCACCCGTTAATTGGATCCCTAAGGCTGACGTGAAAGAATATTAAACTTAAATTTCACTTTTGTCCTACTTAAAGGTGAAAATTGAGCCAAATGCGACTCATTCACCACCCATGGATAATGGGTCCAACCTAGATGGGATTGATTCACCATGGATGGTGAATGGGTTCCACAGGGGCCAATTTGACAGCTAGGATGCTAGGAGATAAGGAAATAAGTTTAAATTGCAACTTTGTCAGGTATTTGATTAAATATTGCCTCGAGATACACAATATGGGTTAATAGGGGCCTAATGATGATGTAAAGGTCTATTATGGCTTGGGAAACAAAATTCAATGTGAAAGTGTGATTAAATACACTTTGCAACATTAAAATGAGGTCCACGTAGCCTAGGAAGGCACAAGAACCAATGTTAATGTGCAAGACATGTATTACAACACTAGTTTAACACTAAGTTTAATTCAAAGACCTTCTAGATTGATGTAATAATGCTATTAAACACAATTTATAATATTGAATTAGGGGAAAATGGGTTCATCAAGTCTAGAAAAGCGTGAAAGTCCTTTACAACACTTTACAACACCTTTACAAGACATTGATAAAAGTATGTTATTCGATTTGAAAAGGTCCAAGACCTAGTGTGGATGCATAAAATGCCTCACAACACCTGAATCAAGGCCTCATTAAGTCCAATTTGTTATGAATTATTCCCATGTCAAGCAAGAGGTACTTTTTTCTACGACACATATGCATGCATTATACATCCTATTTTTTTATTTTAAATGTATGTATCTTAAATTTTGAAATTTGTATGTATATGATCAAGTTGAAACAATGTATGTATGTGTATGTATATGTATGCACATCCTATTTAAACAAATTTGCATGTACATTTAAAATTTAACTATTTCTTGTAATTTTGTATATTTTAATGTAGGTGAACACTTATATATATCATGGATCAATTTGATATTGATGATATCATTAATCCACCTCAACAACCTCCACCTACACCCCCTCCACCTCCACCTCCCCCTCCCCCCTCTCCACCTCATATCCCACCTCCACCATCAGCTAGATCCAATGAGGCTCGCTTGTGAGCACAAATCAATGAAAATGTTGCATGCATTCAAAATCAAATCAATGCTATGAAAAATGAAGCATAGATTCCATCACATGTGACATGATTTACATTTGCAATGCAAAATGTTGTCAATGCCATTAGGTCTATGGATTCTGACTTAGATAGGAATCAATGAGATAGGGAAGAGATGAGATGATTTTATGTAGATGGTCTCTCATATAAACAAATTTTAGACCTAAAAATAATGAAAGCCCATCTAACACCTTATTTTATCGACCCTAATACTCACTAGCCCATTCATGCAACTAAATCTAGAATATCCATGAGGTGGTGTATACATCCATAGATGAGTGTACATTTTTGGGATCAATGGTGGATGGTATTTGATAATCCACCACATGCTAGTCTAGAGCTCCCATTATAATTTTTGAGGAAACTATATGTAGAGTTTGTTTGGGGGAAAAATTCCAATTATTTTGATTTTAAATCATTTCAAGGTGTTGGTGGCAACATGCCACAATAGAGGTTAGGGGAAAGCGTTGATCCCCAATGTCCCATGAATGTGCAACCCCTTGTTTCTCCTCTTGGTGCTGCCATTCCCACACTTGTGCATCAATGTGCGATGATATCCACACTAGGATCTTTGAGTATGCTCAGAGGAAACCTTGATGAGCATGCTAATGAGATGGTGGCTTGGGAGCCTAGAGACTGTGATGATTTAGGAGTGTTCTATGGAGTTGGTCCTAGTACCACTCCATGAGTGTCGACACCCCATGTATGTACTAGTTGTCATCAATTATGCTCTGGACCTGATCAGGCTACACCTAGTTTAGGTGGACATGGAGATTTTGGTGGATCATCTGGTCACATCAGTTCATTCATAGAATTTATTATTGTAGAGCATCACCCTATAAACACCATGACACAAGTATAAATATGCATCTACAAGTTGAATTAAATAAGAATTTTAATGAAAATATATATTAAAAAAACTTTGCAACATGTTTTAGAAATGAAACTGTTTGGTGTAGATGAAACTAACCATAGGATAATCATCAGCTCCTCAAGTACATATGTCGACACCAATGCTAGTCGAAAACCCTTATGGGGTATTTTGATTTCAATTTTTTAAATTATATATGAAATATTTTTTTGGCTAAGTGAATTTTTAAATTGTAATTTGAAATCATGAACATGTTTTAAATATTTAATTTGGCTTAGGGGACTCCATCGACTTCCATGTTGATTCCACCTAAGGGCTTGTTGAGTGCTCATCCATTGTCGAATGACTCACATCAGATGTAGATACATTTATATTCTAAATTATTTAACTTGTTACTATACTTACAATTATGAATTTTGAATTCACTATATATCAAATGTGCACCTACACTTGTAAATATTATAAGCGTTAACTTTCTATATGTATGTCTAGGTTGACACAACAATGAGAATGGGGATCATACAAACATTAGATGTATCATCTACTTGTGAGGCATCTGAATTTTAGGTTGTTTAAAGAAGTTTCTACACAACGTGTGCAAAATTGAATATATATTTTAACCTAATTCAAATATACTTGCTTTAAATTTGACCTTGTATGACTTTGTTAGTGCCACTTTCTACCCTGTTAAGGTCACAACACTCAAGGAGGACATGTATACCAGCCATATATCATGGTAATTTAATTTTTAATTTTTTGATCATATTTAAAGTCAATTACAAATTATACATTGTGAATAACTTAAATTTAATTTAATTCTGTAGCTGCTAAGTGGGAGGGGCTGGATTTGGTGTCGTTAGAAGGCTAGCAACATAGCCTTGGTTGGTAGGGGGATGTTGCTGAGTTGGATGATGGTAGTCATTTAATGTAGGAGGGTGGTGGAGGCTCTATATTGGGCATCCATTCGGCCTCATAATTGCGACAACCTATCGATTGATGAAATGTTGTGGGAAGTGGAGTTGATGGGATGGTGATGTTTGTTCAAAGTTAAATGGTCATTTGGATGTGTTGGCTCACCATTTTCTTCAATGGAATTGATGGAGTCCCCTATTAGTTTGACATATGGTAGGAAATTGTGGGCATTCTACAGCAGGATTTGACATGGGTGTTTGAAGTTAGTGTTTAAAGTGTGGGATGAGCTAGTTTTAGGTGTGGTGGAAGTTCTAATGGGAGAGGAGTTTATGTGTTTGTTTAAGCGCTAGTGGATGAATGCCAACATAGCAGCTTGGTTCCTTGCTGCACTTCTTGACCTGGAAGTGTCATGGGCTATGGCAATGCTAATTGCGAAGAAATTGGTTTGGGAAAACCTATTGGAGGGAGCTATGGACGTCATGATTGTTGCAGTGTCGGGTGTGGGGGTTTCACATCACGAGACTTGCAACATGCTCTAGTTCTTGGGGAGAGGGTGGAATTATATCAGTTCATCATGGAAATTTCTAGTAAGGAGCTTCAGCATCATCAAGAGCAGGTGAGGTGTGGTTTGATCTTTCTTAAACATTACATCTTTTTGGAGCTGTTAGGCAGGGTGGACTGGAATCGTCTCTTCCATAATTTTCTGATAGCAGACGGTGTGTTATGGGTGGATTGAATTGCAAGTTCTTTGTTTCATGGTTAATGTTAAATTATCTATTTTGGTCATCTGTATGTGGGGTGGTGTAGTGTTAGGGTATGTAATGGGTGTTGGGTTGGCCTGAATGTAAATCTTTTTTCTAAAAATTAATACGATAATATTTATGAATAAAAAAAACTTAAATTAAATTTTAAATTGAATATATATATATATGAGCTCATACATGTTAAATTATTTTCTTTTATAGCATGAGACACATCTTCTAGCTGAGCATGCACAAACAAGTGCTAGAATAGAGGGTGCACAACCTCTTACGGTACAATTTAAATATGATAAATTATAAATTAAATCATTTTTAATTGTAGACTTACATCTAATTTCAAATTTCTTTCTCTTGTATATGTAGATTGATTCAGAGCATTTAGAGGTTGTTCCAGGTGCACCAGAGCATGCAGAGCTAGATATCATGGTAATTTAATTTTATGATGAATTATAAATTAAATTGTCATTAAATCAATTTTAATTGTCTTATATCTAATTTCATCTTTATTTCTCTTGTAAAGAGTAGTTTAGGTCATCTGCGTAGTCTACATGGTGTGAAGAGGTCTCTTGATTATAAAGATGATAAGAGTTAGATGATTTCATGCATTGTACTTGATTATTTCATGGACTACATATTTGGTTTCTCATGGACTTCATATATTGTTTCATGGACTTTAATTCATGGGTTGTACTCTAATGGACTTAATATATATTGGTTTCATGGACTTAATATATTCTAAATAATGGACTTTATTAATGTTTAATTTTCATTTACACATGTGCATTTATGCATTTTATGTGAAATTTTAATATGTAATTGATATGAAATATTTGTACTTTCCAAAAGATTCATAGTCAAGAAATTAATAGGACATTAATGCGAAATTAAATACAAATATGAAATTAAAGTTGAAATTAATATGACATTTCAATATTTGTACTTTACAAATTTAGGGTTCCATACATGATAATTAGTCAGTGAAATTATTTAATTCATGCCCTAATAGGATGTCTTAAGTGGTCCTAATAGGATGTCTTAAGGGGTCCTAATACATAGGTTATCTAATAAAATAAGAAAATAAATCATAATCTACAAACACAAACAACTCGTTTATATATCACAAAGGGTGAAATTTTAAGAAATAAACAATACCATACAAGATTAGAGAACAAAAGTATTAATAAATTCTATAAACTAAACATAAATACCAATCAAAATGCAACAATTTTTTCCAAAAAAATTGTTCTATAAGTATACACCAGATTTCCTAGTTCTTTTACAACATAAAATTAAAGAACTATCATACAACTTAATTATCATAAAATAGGCTAAAGTTTTGAAATAAAATCATGTACTCCCATATTTATAAATCATGCAAAGTGTGGGAGAAAATTAAGAACAAAAAAATTCCTCTTGACCTCATGTTCCACAAAAAACACTAATTTATAATCTATCAAAACAAATAATAGCATCCAAAAAAATGCTACAACCTTCTTCCTCTATGTCTACCCTTTCTTCTGGCACTATCTATTGGAATGGGAGTCACATCCTCTATCAAAAGAGACAACTAAGTTAATCTACAATTTTCCATGTAATTAGCGTCATCCTAAACCAAATGATTTCAAAATACAAATCAAATAATAGCAAACATCTTCACCTATGGACGTCTTAAAGGGATGAAATTATTCAAAGTACATGTCTCATATTTAATTGCAATTGATATAATCAACTTAGAATTTAGGATGAATCATCATAACGATCAAATTCTATACAATTTAAATAGTGTCAATATTTATTTAATTCATGTCATAATAGAGGATGTCTTAAGGGGTCCTAATACGATGTCTTAAGGGATCAAAGAAGAGTATAATTAAGTATAAATATTAAGTGATATAAACAAGTATTAGACTTTAGAGTGACTCATCATAACAAATGATATAATTAAGTATAATATTTAGGATATGTCCTAATAAGACGTCTTAAGGGATGAAATACTTCAAAGTACATGTCTCATATTTAATCGCAATTGATATAATTAAGTAACTTAGAATTTAGGATGACTCATCATAACAATCACATTCCATAAGATTTAAATAGTGTCAATGTTTATTTAATTCATGTCATAATAGGATGTCTTAAGGGGTCCTATTACGACATCTTAAGGGGATTAAAGAAGTCAAAATTTGGTGAAGTTTCCTAAGGAATTTTTTTTTAACAATAATATACATGTTATTTAGTGAATTATACAATCAAATTTAAAGTTTCAAAGTAGGGTGACTCATCATAACAAATGGTATAATTAAGTATGATATTTAGGATATGTCCTAATAGGACATATTAAGGGGATGAAATACTTCAAAGTACATGTCTCATATTTAATCACAATTGATATAATTGATTTAACAATAATATGAATATATTTAGTGATTATAGAATCAAATTTAAAGTTTCAAAGTAGGAAAACATGCACATTTAACAAACAAAATACATACAATATTGATTTTGATACATAAAAGTATAGAGTATAATTGTGTATGTACATGTATACAAATTTGTACAAAATGTATAATTATGTAAGTATGCATGTACATATATGTAAACTCAAAACAATGTTTACAAAATTTGGATATGCCATCTCAAGAAAATATGAAACTTGTGCCCAAAATGTAGTAGGTCTTCACGCCACCTGATATCAAAATGGTACAAGCAATATCAATGAAATCATGAAAACATGTATTTTAATTTATATAGAACTATCTATATGTACACAACTAAAGTACCTATATTTAAAAGTATTCCACACATGTGTGTAGGTTTAATTTGCATCCTCTCCTTTTAATTTCAAAGTATGAGATCAATGTGATGATGGCCTAAGGATACAAAAAAGGATAATAAATCAATTTTAACTATTAATGTATGAGCAATATCAATATAAATCAAAACATGTATTTAAATATAATTTAACTAATAATTACCTATTTTTACCAAGTATTCCATGTTGTCTAGGTTGAATATGCATGGAATCTCCTTTTTATCTCAAAGTATGTGATGAATTTGTGATGATTCCTTAAGGATATAAAAGGATAATTTAAATCAATTTCAACTAATAGCATGCAAGCAATATATAAACATGTACTTAATCTATTTAAAAGGACAATATAAAACTAAAACTATATTTACCTGTATTTACTTATTCCATTGTACCATCTGCATCCTCTCTTTTTTGCAATGCATCTATGATTGTCTCATGTTCTTACATAGAAATTGTCCATAACTCTTTATTTTTAGGTCTTCCATGATACTGATCTAGTTTTATATTTGTTGCCACCATCAAATGTGAGTAGTTTATAATATTCTTATGTGTTTCATACTCTTTGAATGCAGGTATACCATTCTTCATTATCAGGTATTTTCATAGCCAAGTGACAACAACCACCATTGATATTATTGGATAACATGATAGCCATCATCAAAGAAGTTATCAAAATTTTCTTAAGGGGATCAAAGAAGTTCTCAAAATTTACTTAAAGGGATCAATTTTATTTATCAAAATCTTCTTAAGGGGATCACCATACTTGTTGGATAATGATAGCCATCATCATCTTCTCGAGGTTCTATTAACTTATGTTTAGTCTCCACACAACGAGCCAACCAATATTCTGTTTCCTCTTCATTCCCCTTAGGTGTAACAACAACATACACATGTCTTGAAAAAAAATATGATTTAATAACTTTCACGTTTCCATATAATTTGACCAATCTACATACATCCATTCATAGGTATATAAATAAACAATTTAGTGTTACAAAATAGTGATAAAGTGAAATTAATTGAATTAAATACCTTCTTGTACAAGGTTTGAAACACAGTCATAGTATTTTGATGCAAATACTTGATTATTATCTTCAATTGTTGTTTCATATTGATTGTGTACTTGTGTAGGTGTCAATGATATTTGCTTTAGCTCTTCAACCCATTTTGTATTTTCACATGCTTCCCAATCTCCTGACATACAAAATTGAAAAAAGCATGCAATCTTCCTTGTCCATATAGTCCATGTGCTTGCATTCAAAATTTTGAATGAATGCCACTTAGTAGATCCACTGATTGTCTCACAATCAAGTCTAGGAAAAATATTCTCTTCTTTAACCAACCAAAAAAAGGTGAACTGTAGAGTACTCACTCAAACCAGGTGTAGATAATCTTGTATTGCACCAATCCACAATCCCATGTGCATCTTTTGTAGGAGTTTAGGTGAACTCCTCAAACACCCTAGAATCACCTACAAAACAAAACTTCCACAAGAGATAAATGATAGAAATATCATGCTATGATTAAGATGCAAGGATGCCAAATTGAATATGACATGATTACAAATGTACAAGATGCTTGATTATATAGGCATGAGAGAAAACCTAAGATGCATGAGATGTTGCCATGTGTCTTGATCTAACAACATGTGACAACATGTGAACACTATCTAGATGATTATTAAATGTTGAAATAAGTTCTAGAAGGACAACTCATCTTTTAGAAGGAATCTTATCCCACCAAACAAGGAAGGGAATATTATCCCATTTATTCATTAAATGATTTATCTAATAATGCAACCTAGGACTTAATTAATTAAATGCAAGACCTAAGTTAACTTATGCTAGTGTAATAATTAATTAATTACACCAACACCCCCCCATAAGTGCAACTTAAGGAGAAGCAGATTATTATGCAAAGATGAGTCCCGACAACAAGGCCTGATCAGGTACTCATTTACAAATGCAAAGATGAGGTAGAGAAGGAAAACCCAGTGGGAAAAACCCCCTACAATGAGATGACTACTGCAAAGAAGCATTGGAAGAACACTATGGAGTAACACTGGAACCACAATCAGACAAGCAAGGAAAGATACTTCTGTCTACAACTGAAACCAAAAAAAGAATCATCATGTGATAGCAGACCCGATGCCATGGAACACTAAAAAACTCTCATACTAGATCAACCTTGAGATCTGTAAGCAATAGTAGATGAAAGGATGAATGGACCCATAATGATGACAAATCTGGAAGTTGTGTCTCGTGAAGCCAATGCCAAACTAAAACTAAAACTGCCCATAGGACGAGTACCATCAAGATTCTGGAATATTAACCATAAAAACATGGCCCTCAAATGAGAAAGATCTGAACCAATGTGGATCAAGAACTATAAAATCTCAATGTGAAGTGTGAACCGAAGCAAACCAAAGATGTGTCCAGCTAAACAAGAAAGAAGCTAAAAGGAGACAATAGGAAACCAGACAAACTCATGTGAGTTGTCACCAACATGAAAGATGGATGCAAGAACCCCCCTTGATGGAACTTTATATTAGTTCATCTATTACAATACCCAATGATTGCAAAAGGAGAGAATGTAAAACATGCATAAACTACAGAGAAAATGTAAACATAGTGCATGAAAACAAAACTAAGTGCATGCACAAACCAAGGTTCACATCTTCCTCCATGATTAAAAATAACCTCCAATCTATGTAGAGATCGAAACTAGATTTCTAATGATATCTCATTTGCGAAAATCTTACGCCATGGCCAAAAGTTATGATTTTTTTCAAAAAAACTGAATTCAGCCTATAGGAAATGAGTTTTCTAGAAAAAAAAGATTACTTTTGATTTAATTTCTGCAAAATCTATTCACAATGAGTGGACAAAAACAGAAACCTAGAAGTATTTTGAAGCTAAGAACAAAACTTAGAAATCATTTTTGATCCAGCAAGCAGAAGATGAAAAAATAATTTTTTTAAACCTTTAGCCAAGAGAAAAATGACGCATGCCAATTTTTGTACTTCAATTTTCTCCAAATCCATACAAGATATCAAAAATCTAAAAGATACCCAGTTTAGATTTTGACCCTGGCTACAAAACCTAGAAATCATTTTTCTTGGAACTAAGTGGAAGCTAGATTTCTAAAGCAAAAATGAAAAATGGCTGCTTGCATCCAACAAAACCTTCATGCCAAAAAATGATCTCTCATATTTGAGAAGAAGTCTACAACACTGAAGCTCTGATACCATGTAGGAGTTTAGGTGAACTCCTCAAACAACCCATAATCACTTGCAAGACAAAACTTCCACAAGAGAGAAATGACAGAAAAATCATGCTATGATTAAGATGCAAGGATGCCAAATTGAATATGACATGATTACAAATGTACAAGATGCCTGATTATATAGGCATGAGAGAAAACCTAAGATGCATGAGATGTTGCCATGTGTCTTGATCTAATAACATGTGACAACATGTGAACCCTATCTAGATGATTATTAAATGTTGAGATAAGTTCTAGAAGGACAACTCATCTTCTAGAAGGAATCTTATCCCACCAAACAAGGAAGGGAATATTATCCCATTTATTTATTAAATGATTTATCTAATAATGCAACCTAGGACTTAATTAATTAAATGCAAGACCTAAGTTAACTTATGCTAGTGTAATAATTAATTAATTACACCAACATCTTTAAATTTTACTGCATCCTCAAATTCCAATTGTTGTCTAGCAAGAATTATTTTAACACACACACCGACTCCATCATGTTATCCTTTACCATGCCCAACTTCAAAAAAACTCCACATATGCTAGAAATTATGTTCCTTGTGAACCCTACTTAACCAATAGAACATTTGAGCATTCTTAAACTGTCCCATACAATTATCTAACCATATGAGGTGTTTTGTCATCTAGATTCTTCTTTCTCTTAAATTTGTATAAAATATACTGAAATAATATTGAACAAAATCTAATGAGTGTAACCAGTTGTCACTCTAATAGAAATGATACTCCCTCAAAAATTTTGTATCATCCTCTATGCTATCATCTACATGTTTATAAACAATATGAACAAATATAGCCATTATACTAAATTGTAATTTTTTGTGATTGGATTTCCTCTTGTGGAGCTAGAGTATAGTTTTTTGCAAAGTCAACCATTGATAGTATAGTACCAACTAGAAATGTGTTTCTACATGCATGAAATTGGCCATCAAGCCATCGAGCATGTTGAGAGTACATGACATATTTTGGTACAATATTATTCTTAAATTATGATATAAATGCATGTACACTAACTTTTTCTGTAACTAAATCACAATGCTCTCCAATTTTTCCATCTTTTAAAGAATAATCAACATTCTTAAATCTTTTAACATCCACTAATTGTTTTCCAAAATCATTATCAACAATTTCATGCATACAAACTCTTAAGAATGAAAGATTTCCACAACTAGGGCATTGTCTAGAAATACAAGAACTTAAATAAAATAATTTCCCATTAAAATTTTCACAAAAAAAACTTGATATGAACTCGCTTATTGTTCAAGGTGGCATATTAATACCAAATTCCTACATAATCATGTTAGTATACAAAGCTTGTCATATATATCGAAAAAAATCATAAAAATAATGAAATTAAACATGTGTTTTACAACAATAAGATATTCATTGCTTATTAATTTTTACATACTAAGGTTTACATTTTTCAAAAGAACTTTGACTTATTTTAATATTACTAGGTAACACTAAATCACCAAAAAAATTTCTATAAAATTTAGTTTTTGTTGTATCTAATAGGTGTTTTGGATGAGGATCGCGAACTTTGGACCCCACTCTTAATTTTAAAACATCTCTAGCATTAAATGATACTCTAGTATTATCATGTGCCAATATTTTTCAATCAAAGATTTGATTTCAACATTCAATTTCATGTTAGACCTTGGGAGTTGACCTCTAAAACTCCAAAATTGGTTGGTTGGATCATTTTCTATACTTTCTCTTCTTTTTGTCACTCTAGCAATGTTTTAGAATGTATGTTTAGAACTTTACTAATATTACTTACCATTATTTTATTCAAATTTTCTTTATTAACTATAGCAGTTGTTAGAGCTCTTCTTGCAGTATTCTTATCTTTAGATCAACTATTTTTTCCAATAGATTCAATGGAAATAGCAAAAGTAGACATAACATGTTTTAGTGATTGATCTTTTCTTCTTGGTTTAACAAAAATGCCTAAATTTCTCATTACTTTTCTCATTTTTTGCATTATCATCAATTGCATCATTAGTTGACATTGAAATGAAAGTTTTTTACAATAAAAGAATTTTTTCTATAATCTATTGGCATGTGTTCTTATTTGTCTCCAAGAAATCTTACCAGGAAGATTATCCAAAACATCACTTTCAATTAAAAAAAATAAAATTCATTTTCAACATCACTCCTCGATTTTCATTTTCATTTTCAAATTCAAAACAATTTTCAGTTTCATCAACAAAATGGTTTTCATTTTCATTTTTATCAACAAAACAATTTTCATTTTAATTTTCAACAAAAGGATCATTCTCATTTTCATTTTCAACAAAAGAATTTTCATTTTAATTTTCGACAACATTTAAATGATTTTAATTTTCATTTTCAAATTCATTTTCAAAAAATTGTATAAGTTTTTTTCTCTTTGAATATTATCAATGTCAACATCCTTAAGTCCAACATCTTGTAAAACTTCTACAAACAAATTCTCCATTTCGCTAAAATGTGGATTTGAAGACATACCTAGATTTGTGCCTATTGAAACATTCTCCAAAGCATTGAAATAGGGATTTGAAGACATACTAGGACTAGTTTGTATAATCATATTATTTTCCAAATTGACTTATTAAAAATTAACATCATCTACAACCATGGTCTCCTTAATGTTTATATCTTCAATAGTTATGGAATTGGATGCTTCAACATTATTCATTGATCGAATACTCATTCTTCTATCTCTTTGCCTTTTTTCTTCTTTCTCTTTCCTTGCTTCAATTTGTTTAGGAGTTAATGCCTTCCTATCTTTCCTCTTATTATGAGCTTGTGAACCTGTGATTATGAGATTCTCAAGAACAAATGAATCTCAATAGTGAAAGTCTTCCTCTTTTGTTCCTCCAAACAAGTAGAGAACTAACACAATTCCACTTAAAAAACTATTTACATGATGCCTCCTTTCAAAAATTCAATCCAAATTGCAAGTTGAAGACCTGTAAAGACAAAAATTGATAAAAACTAGGAAATTTTTTGTAGTCAGCCGTACATGTGTGAACCATAGATTTTTGGGACTAGGAATGCTAGGTCTCTTTTGTTCAATTAGGGTCTTTCACCTAATGAAAAGGGATAGTTCCCACACCCAAAATCTAGGCGGTTCACTCAATTCTAAGATATGTATGATGAAATTATGTCTAAATTCAATGTTCTAGATGCAGCTAATTGATAAGATTTATTGATTAAGTATGCAAAACCTAAGAAATGAGACTTGTTTGAAAACACACTGTGTTATGCAAAATGAACTAGAAATGCATGCAAACTTAACAGAAATGAACTAAACTGAAAATGTGCACCTGAGATGTTGAAGGAGGTTGGAGATGACATTTAAAATGCTATTAATGCTATTTTTTAGGCCTGGTGGGACTCATTTGCTATTCTGGGCGAATCAGTCCTAGTTCTACAAAATTGAGCTAGACCCTATTTCTAACAAAAGGGTACCTAAAAATGAAGAAAAATCAAAATTGACCTTAGAGTAGGAATCATTAAAAACCCATGGTGAATGAGTCCAATTTTGAATTTTTGGATTTTCAAAAGTGAAATCCAAAGATTTTGGTTTGCACTTTAGACTTCTCTAGGTGTTCGCTTTCGAAACTCTGATTTACGGGTTTGAAAGTGAGATCTTGTTGATATTTTGAATTGTTGAATGAAGAGAAGACTTGAGAAACCTAAAAAATTTATCTTCAATTATTTCCAAGCTTTCAAGAGTCCTAAATCCACAAAACCCATAAGAAAAGAGAGAGAAAAGTTGGATGTTAGGGCATGGGTGTTTGCTTTGGTCAAACCCCTTTTAGGTTACAATTAAACCAAAATGATGAAGGAATGGAATGAAACATGAAAAAATGGGGTTGATTATCTTTCCATGATGTTTGATCTTGAATGTCTGCAACAAAACATGAAGAATCTTCCCTTGAGTGTGTGAAGATTAATATCTTGGTGACTTGAAATGATGAAACCAAAAGTTGCTTGACTTGAGATGGAAGAATGGTGGATGAATGAATGATAAGAGATCATAGATGTAAAATGAGGAGAAAAACACTTATTTATACACACTTATGCCTTAGTAACCTGATGATACCTCATCACAGACTGACATCAAGTGATTTTGAATAAAAACTCGAAAGAAAATTTGATTTTTTTTGAATTTGGATCTAAGAGGGACTCATTCGCCACCCATGGCAAATGGGTCCCACCTTGGACTTGAATGTGGGTGTCGGGAATTATCTTGCATTTAATGTTATTTGTTAGGTTTACATTCAAAAATACACTTAATAGGCATATAAGGGCATAGATTTGTCAAATAAAACATAAGAAAGATGTAAATAGTGAGATTATGCCTAGAAAAGCATGAAATCTTGTTACAGGACTTTACAACACTTCAAAATAGGACTTAATTAGTGATGAAAAGATATTTTTAGGTGAATTGTAATGAATAGAGTCTAGAAAAGTGTAGCAATGTTTTACAACACTTCACAACACCTTAACAAGACACCATTATTTGAATTTTAAGGACCTAAATGTGAATGTTCAAGCCACATTACAACATTAAATCAAAGAAAAATGGACCAAGCATCATGAAGAAAGACCTAAAAGGCCATGAAAATGACAAGGGGCTATTTTTCTATGGCACATTTAGCCCCCACTTTAGTGAGATGATGAACTTGCTTCAAACTCACACTAAAGTAGCCATGCATATCGAGAAGGATCACAATGCACTTATGTTAGCAGGATGGAATAACAAAACTTAAGAGGGATGACCAAGGCCCCAGGATGAAGATCCCACAAGAACAAAGGAACACAAGTGAAGAAAAGAGAGAATCAGATGAAGCTTCGATCATCTGTCCAACTAGTTGTGGATTAGATCTAGGCTGATGTGAAAAAGAAAATGCATAATCACTTTGGGGTGATAGAACTCATGGTGGTCCACCAGGTGAGAAGGCCCAAAAGGTGAAATGCATACGCTAGTTGGTATGCACTCACAAACACAAAGGTGGCTATGGAGAAAGTCATGCCACTGAATGGGCTTCCCACTCAACCATATCAAAGTTATACCTCTTGATAACTTTAACAAGGCACCACAAAGGAAAAAATGTCGGTTCAAGCTCTATGAGGTAAGCAAAACTTCATATCCTTGAAAATCATAGAAATTGTTAATAAAAAATAGTGTAAGAATTGTTCAAAGGGATTTTTCTTTATTTATGCAAGGTCTCATCTTAGGGGACATTGTGCTTAACGTCTCCAAGAGAGGATGTGTCAAAGAAGTATCACACTCTTGGAGGGAATCAAGCCCAATGATTCCACCAAGAAACGGATGCATCACACGAAGAAAGAAATCACACAATGAAATGTGAGTGGTGATGTATGCTCCCACTTTAAAGTGGGTGTGAGAACCTGTACTGTGAGCAATTTCCTTAAAGTAGAAGGAGACATGAGAGCTTACTTGGAAAGCCCTATGCCGAGTCATATGTTTTCTATAAGCTACATCATGAAAGAAAGAAGTATGTCATATGCGAGCCAACTTAAGGTATGTCATCCACATCCCAAGCTTTCTCTTATGTATTCATGAAAGGTTAAAACAACTAGCCAAAGGAGGCAATGAGAAATGATATACTAGGACAAGGCTGTCTAACCCCTTGCCCCCAATTAGTGTAGGACAAGGGTGAGCTACATTGATTAATGAAATGCATGCTAGAGTGAAAATAAGTATCAATTAGAGGAAGTAGGTGCCTCCACAGAGGGAAGCATACCAAACTCCTTCAGATGTTGGATTTTACAACTCAAAACTTTACATTCATTAGTGGAGTGTCCATAAACTCTTTGATATGCACAAAATGAAGTCTTGTAACAACATTTATTTCAAGTTCTAGGAGGAAGGGTGATCAAGTGATCTTGGAGGAGTCTCGACAAGATACCCTCTTGTTGAATGGTAGAAGGTGGTCTTGTGGTCACTGTCAAAGATATATCTTGCTTAGTAGTAGATGTCATACGCACGCAAGACTCTTTATATTGTGAGATTTTTTTCTCCCCATTATATGAAGGTATAAAATCTAACAAATTCAAATCAAGAACCTTTTGCGAGATGACATTGATATTAAGCTAAGGTTTATTTGTTTGTTTCATGTTTTGTAAAGGATGATTTGTAAGATCACTATTGTTGGTAGTTAAGGTTGATTTAGGAGAATGTTGTGTGATATTGTTGATGTTGAGTGAAGGTTTGTTGGTCTTGATCAAAGGAGAATAACCAAGACCATGAGTTGTTTGTTGTGTGTTTGGCTCTATGGGGTTGTGGATACCTTGTTCTCGAGCACCACAACCTTTTCCACTATATCCAAGTTGTATCATGAGGTCATACCCTTTTCCATAAAGCTTTTTCATTACTTTGGAATTGGGTGGTTGTTCATTGTTGTGTTCATCAAGGGTTGTTGTGGGGTTTGTGGCTTTGTCTAAAGTGGTTGAGGTGGATGATTTCAAAAGGTTGTCCAAATTTTGTGTTGTCATGATGGTTGGTTGTTCTTGTTTCTCATCCATCTTGTGTGTGATTATGTATTCACCCATAAATGAAGGTGTGAATTCTAAGGATCCCCAATCCTCACCAAATAATTTAGACATTGATTCCTCATTGTTTTGTTCAATTTCAAGAGGCTCTATATTGGATGTTGGAATTAATGTTTTCAGAGGACTTGTAGCTCCTTTTTCAAGGTGCAAGAAACTTTTAGGCTCGGGGTCTATTTCATCTTGATAACTGTTATTGTTGTAGACATATTTCATTATACAAGAAAGAGTCAAAGTCACTACATTCATCTCATGAATCCATGGTCTACCTAAAAGAAGATTATAGGAAAGATCATAAGGCATGATATTAATAGGAGTTTGCAAAGTAGCCATCCCAAGTATAATAGGAAAAAAATTACACCGAGTGGTCACTTTGTTGTATTATCAAATCCTTGAATATATACGAAATCAGGTGTTATTTGTGACTTGTCAACACACAATCTATCAAGGAGATTCACACTGCACACATTAAGGGAAAAACCATTATCAATAAGGGTTCGCTTTATCCATATTTGATTGTATTGAGCAATGATCATAAAAGTGTCATTTTGTTTGTACAAGTCTAAAGGAGGGAGCTCATGTTGATGGAAAGTAATGTCAAGAGTAGTTTGATTCATTTTATGAATTAAAGTTGCCACATAATTCAAAATTGTACCAAGAGAAACTGCAATTTGTTTTAAGGTTGTTTGAAGAATAGTGTGATAATTTGGTGAGTTATGAAGTAAATCCCAAAGGGAAATATTTCCAAGAGTACTCTTTAATTGTTCGACAAGGTCACACTCCTTTATGTGTGGGATTTAATGAGGAGCACTAGGTAGATTGGGTAAACCTAAGGAGGGTGGGGTTGGTTGCGGTGACTATAGATTATTTCAAGTGTTATATGTATGAGCAATAATATTATAACTTAGTTGTTGTGATACATCATTCTAAGGTGGGTAAAGGATAAGTTCAGTTTTATTTTGAGTTTGTTATTGTGTGAAGGTGGGTAGAGAGTAAACTCAAGTTTAGGTGAAGGTTTATGTGATGGTGGGTAAAGGATGAGTTGAGGTTGAATAATGTTAACATCCCTTAAGAAGTGAGAGTCCATATCATTATGGTGGTTCTTGTCTTACATTATGATATCCTTCCTAGGAGGAGAGTTTTGAAGAAAATGACAAACCAAATTTTCTTGACATTCTAAGGTTGGCTCTCCTAGAAGGACTTCATCACAAGTATGAGGATGATCAATGATTGAATTGTTTTTCTCAATAAATTTTTTCGTAGGTGAAAGGGGACAAATAATATTCTCATGGCTATCATTGGTTATGTTTTCTAACAACAAAGTATGTTCATCACAACTAGGAGAGATACTAGGAGAAAAAAAAATGTGGTTATCATGATCATTTATGACTTCATTCCTTTGTTCCCTAATGTCTTCCAAAATAGGAGAGGTAGGGGAAGGATCATAAAGAGGGTTGTTGTAGACCAAAATATCCTCATCATTTATAATCTCATCTTCCTCAAAGTTATTCATACAATGGAAATTAGGTAAGGTGATGTTTAAGAATGTGTCTATGATTTCATTTTTTTTGTGCTAAAATATCTTCCCAAAGGGGATAAGGAGAAGGAAAAACAAGATCCTTATGATTCTCAATGATTGTGTCTTCTTTCACCAAGATACCTTCGTCACTAAAAGGAGAGGCATTAGGAGAGGCACAATTAAGATCATCATAAGTATCTATGTTTGTATGCTCTTCTATCACATTATCCACACAAATAGGGGAGATAGGAGAGGGTGTGAATTTAAGGTTAACATTGTCATGCTCACTTTCTTGTGCTAAGAGGCTCTCATAACTAGGACATGCATTGAATGAATGGTGATCATCCTTATTGACTAACTTTTTCTTTGCAAATTTGGAGAAGATTGAAACTAACATTTTGAGAGAACAATCTATGCTAACTCAAAATACAATGTAAAAGAATGAAGTGAAAGGAAAATTTTAGATGATAATTGATTGATTATGATATGTAGCAATGCAAATGTGAAATTTAAACCATGCATGAAATGAGATAATTTAGGCTAGATTTGAGGAAATGCATGTTTAAAAAATGAAACTAACTAATATAGGTAGGTTAAGGCACCAATCAAAAGCTTAAAAATAGAGTTTTTAGTTCTGTAAAATGCAATTTCAAAGGTCAAAAGGGACTGATTCACCCAAGGTGGCGAATGAGTCCCAATATGGACTTTTTTTAGAATTTTCAAAAAATTTGGAGTGATTTTGATAGTTTTTAAGTGCTATGATGCAAACCTAAGTTAAAAGTGCAGAATTTTAGAAAATTGAAATGAATGTATATGTGAAAAATGCAACCTAAATGCACATTTTTATGAATGCAAAATTTAACACCTAACATGCAAATGAATCATGAAAACCCTAATACAAGCTAGATCTATGATGATGAAAGGAATCCAAATCAGTCAAAAAAGAATTTGAAAAGAAGGTTCACCAAAATGAACGGTAGATTTTTGGGACTAGGAATGCTAGGTCTTTTGTTCAATTAGGGTCTTTCACCTAATGAAAATAGATAGATCCCACACCCAAAATCTAGGTAGTTCACTCAATCTAGGATATATGTATGATGAAATTATGTCTAAATGCAATGTTCTAGATGAAAATAATTGATAAGATTGATTGATTAAGTATGTAAAACCTAAGAAATGTGACTTGTTTGAAAACACATTGTGCTATGCAAAAATGAACTAGAAATGTATGCAAAGCTTAATAGAAATGAACAAAACTGAAAGTGTGCACCTGAGATGTTGAAGGAGGTTGGGGATGACATTTCAAATGCCGTTGATGCTATTTTTTAGGCTTGGTGGGACTCATTCACCATTCTGGGTGAATTAGTCCTAGTTCTGTAAAATTGAGCTGGAACCTGTTTTTGATAAAATGGTACCTAAAAATGTAGAGAACTCAAAATTGACCTTGGAGTGGGAATCATTCTCCACCCATGGTGAATAAGTCCACTTTTTAATTTTTGGATTTTCAAAAGTGGAATTAAGAGCTTTCAGTTTACACTTTAGACTTCTCTAGGTGTCCACTTCCGAACTCTGATTTACCGGTTTGAAAGTGCTCGATCTTGTTGATATTTTGACTTGTTGAATGAAGAGAAGATTTGAGCAATGTTACAACTTTATCTTCAATGATTTACAATCTTCCAAGAGTCTTAAATCTACAAAGCCACAAGACAAGAGAGAGAAAAGTTGGATGTTAGGGCATGGGGGTTTGCCTTGGTCAAACCCCTTATAGGTAATTAAACCAAAATGATGAAGGAGTGGAATGAGACATGCAACAATGGAGTTGATTACCTTGCTATGATGTTTGATCTTGAATGTCTACAAAAAAAAATGAAGAATCTTCCCTTGAATGTGTGAAGATTAATATCTTGGTGACTTGAAATGATGAAACCCTAAGTTGCTTGACTTGAGATGGAAGAATGGTGGATGAATGAATGATAAGAGATAATAGATGTAAAATGAGGAGAGAAAAACTTATTTATATACAATTATGCCTTAGTAACTTGATGATACCTCATCATAGGCTGACATCAAGTGATTTTGAATAAAAACTAGAAGGAAAATTTGATTTTTTTTGAATTTGGAGCTAAGAGGGACTCATTCGCCACCCATGGCAAATGGGTCCCACCTTGGACTTGAATGTGGGTGTCAAGAATTGTCTTTCATTTAATGTCATTTGTCTAGTTTAGATTAAAAAATACACTTAATTAAGGCTTATAAGCACATAGAGGGGTCAAATAAAGCATAAGAAAGGTGTAAATAGTGAGATTATTCCTAGAAAAGAATGAAATCTTGTTACAAGACTTTACAACACTTCAAAATAGGACTTAATTAGTGATGAAAAGGACATTTTTAGGTGAATTGTAATGAATAAAGTTTAGAAAAGTGTAGAAATGTTTTACAACACTTCACAACACCTTCACAAGACACCATTATTTGAATTTTAAGGACCTAAATGTGAATTTTCAAGCCACATTACAACATTAAGTCAAAGAAAAATAGACCAAGCAGCATAAAGAAAGACCAAAAAGGCCATGAAAATGACAAGGGGCCATTTTTCTACAACACAATGTGAAATTGCAAAATTCATAGTATCAGTTTGCTAGTAAAATTAAAAAAAATGATAATAATAGAAACAAGATCCCATTTTATAATTGGGATCCCGTAGTAAATGGGATCCTGTTTCTATGTCAATGGTCCAAATAATAAATATTAGGAAATGGGATCTCGATTTACAAAACGAGATCCCGTTTCTAAAAAAGTGAATTTGTGCTCAAGTTGTGGTTGGTTTTTGGCTTGTTTTTTGGTTTAGGAAAAGTCTTGGGGATTCAAACCTAGACGTAGACGTTGGACCTATTTTGACCTACAAGTTGAAGGTCCTAGCAATGTCACAGGAAAATAGTGACTTTGGACATATGTTTGAAGACTTTTTTGTAGAATTGTTGACATAATTAAAACCCATTATAGATGAGACAATGCAGATTCCAAATATGTAATTTTTTTTTACAATTGGATTATTTTTTCTATTTTTCAATTTATTTTTGATGAAATTGGTCCATAAACTTGAAATATCATGGTTTTTTACTATTTTAATAACTTTTTATTAAAATATTTATTTTGTAAACAAATTGCAAAAAAACGCATGTCAAACAATTCTTTTCAATTTAAAAAAAATCAAAAAATGATAAGTTCAGGTTATCTTATGTGTGACGTACATGATGAATTTTCAAAACAACAAATATGGATAATAAAAATTTAACAAAAAAACATTCAATAAAAAATTACAAAAAAATATCAAAAACATGCATCAATGAGTTACAAATCTTTTTCCAAAAGGATTTAGAAAAATAAGATAATTTAGGTCAAAATATGGATGACGTACACATGCATGTATGGTAAAAAAAAGTTATTTTTAAATAGTGGTTTTTAGAAATGACTATTCAAAATCAATTTGTAGCATCTGGGTATTGAAATAAATTACATATTTGGAAACTAGACTCCGAGTACTACACTTTAGGATCAATGATTTTTTTCAAGATTCTATCTCTAAGTGCTTCAAATTTTAAGGTCAAATGTGTCAAATTCTGAAAATTAGGGAAAACACTCACTTTTTGGCCAAAAAAGTGGACTCAACTTTTGCCAGCACCCTACTGTTTTTCCATATTTTGCTTAGTTTAAGAAAATATATTTCAAGGTTCAAGTGTTAAATAAAGGTGAAAATGTTTTGAAAAAAATTGAATGCAAATTTCAGATGTAAAATGTAATATTTGACTGATTCTAAGATTCCACAACCTAAAAATGATGATTTGATGCAACTTGAAAGCAAACAATACAATATTTTTCAATTTGAGACAATATGATCTAAATGCAAATATGTCAAAAAAAGGACACTTTTGAATGGAATTTTAAGATCTAATATGCAATACCTATCTAATTTGAAGATGAAAATGAATATTTATGCAAATTTGAAATAAAACTATACAAATTTTCACTTATTTTTGAGCTAAAATGGAAGATGCAATATGCATGCAATGAAAAATTTCATATTTTAAGAACTTAGTGAATGAAATATGATCTAAATATGACTAAAAAAACCCTAATGCAACCTATGGTGCAAGATTGAATGCAAATTTGTTTTATCTTTTAATGCTTCTAAGATGCAAAAATGAAACCCTAAATGGAAAAATACAAAACAATGCAATACAAAACCTAGATCTAGGGTTTGAAAGACTTCCAATTTTTAGAAGCTATATGATGTAAGAATGTCGGGTTCACCAAAATGAAACATAAAAATATGGTGACTCTAAGATCAGTGTCCATAACCTAGGGTCATTTCCACTTTTTTATAAATTTGATTGGGACATAGATCAAGAAGGTGAATTGTTTGACTATCAACCTTAAAGGTGAGCCAACTAGACTTGGATCTATATCCTAAGGGGGATCATAATTGATTAGAAATATTTTTTAAATGATTAACTTAATTATCTTATGTGCCCTAATACTAAAATGGAAGATCCCTATGATTGATAAATAGAAATAACAGTTTGTAGGTGGATCTAAGGAGTGTAAAGGGATATGTACCATCCTAGAAAAGCTTGCTTTGAGCATTATAGAAGGAAAAGGTCACCATTGGGGGAACGAGTCCTTGTAGGGAAATTATAATAATTTTTTTGGGTCCTTTGGAGATGGATCCAAGACTCCGTTTGCCATAGGTCCCATTGTTGGAATGTCATAAATAAATTGTGTAATTGAGTTTCCATGTCCTGACAACAATGATGGCAATTTTTCAAGTTCTTCAATCCTTTTTCAACCTATAACTTGCACATACACAAAGAGGGGATTTTTTTGTTTTGTTTTGTGTGAATGAGGGGTTTTCCTTAGTCAAACCCCATGTTCAATAATTAAACCTTGATATAGAGATAATAACAATTGATAAATGGAAGGAATGATGAATGAACACTTTCTTGCTACAACTCACCAAACCTTTAATGGCTTTCCTTAGAGGATTGAAGTAAAAAATATCACTCCAAGGAATTGGATCATGCTTTTCTTGATTTTTTGGATACTTGAATGCTTGGATGATTTAGGATCAACAATGCATATTAGCCTTCACAAGATGAAATGAACACACATAAGCTTGAACATGATGATAGGTGTAGTGTCAAAAAATGTACTCCTTTGCATTTTCAAACTATGTTTGGGTCCCTTAATTAATTAGAATTAATTAAGCATCTAATTGGCCCAATTATGCATCTAAAAGCCTAATTAATCATGTTTTCCAAAAGGGAAACTTGTATTAAACAATTGAAAAAATTAATTAAATTTCCTTGGAATTTGGGTTTCCTGGATTTAGGTCCTAGGACCCATTCGACCAAGGGTGAATAGGTAATCCTTAAGTTTAGGAACTTAATTTTTAATATGTTTCAAATTCAAATTTTAATTGTCTCAACCTTTGATGTTTAATTTTTAGGAAATTAGAAAATTATCTATGAATACAAAGTCTTTTTATCAATTCAAATCCTAAAAGCAAGAGGCGAACTTCACAAGACCTAAGATTATTGTCAAAAGTGTTCAAGAGAAGATTTATCACTCATTTTTTGCACCATTCAAGATCTCAAGCATCATGTCAAATTTATATTCATTTATGCATTTTTTGGAGCTAACTTTGTGATGTAGGTTTCAAGCATTCAAGTGAAGATTCGAGCATAAAGATCAACATCCAATCAAGCTATTTCATGCAAGATAAAGACCTTGGAAAGACATGTTAGATTTTATTCCCCTAAGAATCTCCATTCAAGGGTTTGGTGAGTCACACCATAACATTATTCATGCATCATTCTTTCCATTCATGTTTTATTTCATATCAAGGTTTAATTACCAAAACATGGCTTGACCAAGGAAAAAACCCATTCACTAAAAATATTTTTTTCCCCTCTCTTTGTGTTTGTAGATTCGCAGGTGAATCTAAAGGATTGAAGGTTGATCAAAAGTGAAATTTTGTGAAATTGTTAAAGTTGTCATCAAAGTTGTCAAGCCACAAAACTCACTTGTAGAATTTATTTCTAACTTTTCGACTATGAAATTTGGAGGAATCAGGTGTGCAGATCCAGGAGTAGAGGACTATGAAAATAGATTTTGGATCCCTGTAGCAAGACCCACTAGCCCTAGGGTGAATCTGTCCTAGGAGGACACTCAACAAGAGATTTTGGTGATAGGTACATAAATTCTTATCCTTCTTAGATGGTGCAGGAGCACCATTAAAGGAGTTTTGTCTATTTAAAGTTTTGAAAGCTATACTTTAGGAATTAGGAGTTTTTGTATTTGAATAAGGTCATTAAGACCATTTGGGGATGTAATAGGTCATTTGTGGTAGCATTAGGTGTCTAGGGGGGTAGATAATTTGACATTTGCAAAAATGATATTTTTGACAAAGTTGTCAAATAGTAAATTATGAAAGTTGTTTTTAAGGGGATATGAATGGTCACAAGACTTGGGGAGTTAGTTTTGGAAGTTGTAGCAATTAGTTTGGATGGAAAAAAAATATAAATTTTGTAAAAGCTCAAATGGAGGTTGATTTTCTAATTTTGGAAACAAACTAAATAAGAATACCCCTGATTTTTTTATGATTTTTTGTGTTTTCCCATCTTAACTAAGATTGTACGGATCATACAGTGAACTTGTGCATCTAATTCCAAGTTGGAATAGTGTTGTATATTGATTTTAAATTACTTTTATTTTCATTTGAGGGCTTAACAATCAATTTTGAGTATCTATTAGGAGCCTTTTCTTAGATCGGCCTGAATAGGGAATTTTTGTGTTTTGAAGGACTCAAGATGAAATATACCCATTACACCTACTATCAATGATGTTCCTTGATGGAATGGGTGTGTACTAACTATTCTTTGAATGTGTATGAATTTTGGGTGTGCAGGGGAGGTCTGGAAGTAAATGGAATGTGGAACCCTATGAGAAGCCTTTGAGTTTTCCAAACAAAAGAGAAGATTTAGAAGGTGAAATTGAGAATGTGTCTTGGGTAGTATGATTTAAAGTTGAATTAATATTGTGCAAGGTATTTCAAACTTTTTTGAGCAATTTATAGGTTGTGGGTTGATGGGGAAGTGCTATTTTCAATAAACCCCTAGGGTTTAGGCTAAAAAGGAGGGTTTTATGATTCACCCGACGTTGTATGGTGGTATGTCTAAGTTTTGATTGAGGAATATGAAGTTTCTCCACAAAATAATTTTTTCCCTAGGAGTTGATAGGAATTGGATAAGTCTAAATAGTAGTCCCTTTGTAAAAGAGGGCTAATTTGAGCCCTAAAATGTGAGAAAATCCAGTTTAGAGAAATTTGTTGCAAAAGAGTTACTAGTGATTGTTTGATATGATGAATGGCTCTAAAATGCGTCCTTGAATTTGACCAGGTTGAGAATTGAAAGATGGTGGTTGAGAACTTATACCCAATCTAGTGGGTTTGGAGTACTACAAGGAGACAGTGAACTTGCTAAATGAAGGGGTTTTAGTGAAATTGTGAATTGAACTTTGTTGTTATAGTTTGTAATTGTGTGTTTATGTGTTGTAGGCCCCCTAATGCATCAAAGTGGTATCAGAGCAAGGAAGTAGTTCCTTGAAGAAGAAAGTTCTAGTTTGGAAGGTGAAAAGACAAGTTGGAAAAGATGCCTCCAAAGGCTAGTGCAATGGAAAAGGAAATAAAATAATTGAAGGAGATTTTGGCATAGAACGATAGGCTCTATAGAGATTCACAAGAATCCACCATAGCCAGGGTAGCAACCTTGGATAAGAAATAGAGAAGAGGGATGATGAAGATCAGAGTGATAAGGAAGATGAAGGAGAAGAAGCAAATCCTCCAGTCCAGAATGATGAAGATGATTTAGATCCTGATGAAAGGAGAATGATGAAGATGCTGAAGGAAGTAAAGGGTGACAACACTCCAAAAGTGAAGGTTGAGGTACCCATGTATAGAGGTAAGATGGATAGTGAAGAGGTTTTGGCATGGATTGATGCCTTTGATAACTTTTTTGAATTTGAAGACATTGAGGACAACAAGAAGGTTAAGTATGCAAAGAAAAAGTTGATAGGACTAGCTCTCACATGGTGGAATTTTGTCAAAGAGGATAGAGTCAAGAAAGGTAAGTCTAAAACATGTTCTTGGGATAGGATGGTAGCAAAAGTTAAGGCTCAATTTTTACCAGTAGACTATGGTATTCAAACTTTTATGAAATTGTAAGAATTGAAGCAAAAGGAGATGGATGTGATGTCTTATACTAAATAATTACATAGATTATGCATATGGTAAGGTCACCATGAAGATGAAATTGAAAGAGTAGCCATATATTTTAGTGGCTTAAGAATGAACATAAGAGATGAAATTAGTTTGAACCCTCATAAGATAGTAGAAGAATGTTTCCAAATGATAGTAAGGGTAGAAGATAGGATCAAAAGAAGACAAGAAAGGAAAGGAAGATAAATATGTGACATGAATAGAGGTAGAGGCACCAGGAAAATCACTAAAGAACAAGATAATGCAAGCGATAATAAGGAACAAGCACTAGAACCAAGAGGAGGATGGAAAGGTGGAAGGACAAGTTTCAGAACAAGGAGAGATTACAATGATTTTACAGGCAGATGTTATAAATGTGTCAAGTATGGTCACCCATTATTCAAATGTCTAGAGGATTTTGGATCAAATTCAAGTGGAGGAGAAAAGAAGAATGAAAGAAGAGCAGAAATTGTCCATGAGGAGGAGGCAAAAAGTTCAAATTCAAACACTCTACAAGCAACTCCTGAAGTTGGTGAAATGTTGATGATGAAGAAACACATCTTGAAGACCACAAAGGAGGAAGAGCTGCCACAAAGGAGAGCATTGTTTAGAACAACTTGTAAATGTAGAAACAAGGTATGTAAAGTCATTGTGGATTTAGGATGTATAGATAATATTGTGTTAGTGAGATGGTAGGAAAGTTACATTTGAAAATGATTCCTAGAGCAAGGCCTTATAGATTGTCATGGGTTAGTGAAAATTAGTCTTTGGTGGTGAGTGAGCTTGAGCAAAAGTTGAATTTCAGATAGGTCCATATAGAGATGTTCATTCTTTGTGACATTCTACCCATGAATTGTTGTCATATTTTATTGGGAAGGCCCTGACAGTTTGATAGGTCAACCTTGTATAATGGAAGACAAAATACCTACATCATTGAGAAGAATGGAAGAGAATTCATGTTATCCCCATTGGTTGAAGGTCTAGAAGAATATGGTGAAATTAGAATGCTAGGGAAAAAAGAGCGTATGAGTGTTGATAAAGGAAAGAATGTAGAGTTGATAGCCCATACAAGGTATGATGGAGATGTGACAATATGGAGAGAGCATGATAATGAATTGCAGTCAGATGTTGAGTATAGGTGTGTTTTTGTATGGAAAAAGAAGGATAAAAAGAATGAGTTTCAGACTGATAAAGTAGAAGGTAAGGGTGAAAAACCTTTATAAAGGCATGTAAAAGGTGAATACATCATGGTGGGTGAAATCAAGTGCTCCATAACAAAGAGTAAAGTAAAGGGACAGTTAAGGGATACTATGACAGAGGTTAGAGATATTGGGAAGACAATGACTAAGTGGACAATGGTTTGTGATAAAAAAAGGATAGTGAATAATGGTGTTGGAAAAGAAGGCAAAGAAAATACAAGAAATAATGATGAGAATGTGATAGAGGATAGTACTGGGCTTAGGACAGGGGACATAACAAGGACAAATATGATAAGGATAGTATAAGATAAAAACACAACAGGTAAGGGGGCTGACAGTGAAAAGGATATATGTGACAGTAAGAAGAGTACAAAAATCATGAGTATAGGATCATGGGACAAGCAAAATGATGAAAAACAAGTGAAAGAAACTAGTAAAGATGTGAGTACAAATGCAAAGGAAGATGAAATAACCGTGTTTGAGAATGGGAAAGGTAAGAGACACCCCACAGTGCTATGTGACAATGAGAATCCAGTTACAAAAGAAGACAAGGATATCATGAAGCAATATGAGCCTGATGGAAGGATACAAGGGAGACAAAGGCATGAAGGATACAAGGGAGACAAAGGCATGAAGGATACAATGGAGGACATGTTACATTTATCTTTCCAAGAGAATTGGAAAAGCTTCAAGCTGGGGTGTATGGTGCAAGAGCTCCATTAAAGGAGTTTTGTCCATTTAAAGTTTTGAAAGCTAGACTTTAGGAATTGGGAGTTTTTGTATTTGAATAAGATCCTTAAGACCATTTTGGGATGCAATAGGTCATTGGTGGTAACATTAGGTGTCTAGGGGGGTAGATAATTTGACATCTACAAAAATGATATTTTTGACAAAGTTGTCAAATAGTAAAATTGTGAAAGTTGTTTTTAAGGGGATATGAATGGTCACAGGACTTGGGGAGTCAGTTTTGGAAGTTTTAGCAGTTAGTTTGGATGGAAAAACAATATAAGATGTTGTAAAATCTTGAATGGAGGTTGATTTTTTGATTTTGGAAACAAACTAAATAAGAATACCCCTGATTTTTTGTGTTTTCCCTTCTTAACTGAGATTGTATAGCCTGTGCAGTGAACTTGTGCTTCTAATTCCTTGGAATAGTGTTTTATATTGATTTAACATTACTTTTATTTTAATTTGAGGGCTTAACAATCAATTTTGAGTATTTGTTAGGAGCCTTTTCTTCGACTGACCTGAACAGGGCATTTTTGTGTTTTGAAGGACTCAAGATGAAATAAACCCATTCCACCTACTGTCAATGATGTTCCTTGGTGAAATAGGTGTGTACTAACTATTCTTTGAATGTGTATGAAGTTTGGGTGTGCAGGGGAGGTCTGGAAGTAAATGGAGTGTGGAACCCTATGAGAAGTTTTTGAAAGTGAAACTAAGAATATGTCTTGGGTAGTATGATTTCAAGTTGAATTAAGCTTGTGTAGGCTATTTGAAACTTGTTTGAGAAATTGATAGGTTGTGGGTTGATGGGCAAGTGCAATTTTCAATAAACCCCTAGGGTTTAGGCTAAAAAGGATGGTTTTATGATTCACCCACTGTATGGTGGTATGTCTAAGTTTTGATTGAGGAATCTAAAGTTTCTCCACATAAGAATTTCTTCCTCAAGAGTTGGTAGGGATTGGATAATTCTAAATAGTAGTCCCTTTGTAAAAGAGGGCTAATTTGAGCCCTAAAATGTGAGAAAATCTAGTTTAGAGAAATTTGTTGCAAAAGAGTTATTGGTGATTGTTTTATATGATGAATGGCTCTAAAATGGGTCCCTGAATTTGATCAGGTTGAGAACTAAAAGAAGTTGGTTGAGAACTTATACCCAATTTAGTGGGTTTGGAGTACTACAAGGAGACATAGTGAACTTGTTGAATGAAGGGGTTTTGGTGAAATTGTGAATTGACCTTTGTTGTTCTAGTTTGGAATTGTGTGTTTGTGTGTAGTAGGCCCTCCCCTACTGTATCATTATATTAGTTGGAAGTTTGTTGATTCTATTAGATTAAGGTTTTAAATTAATGTCTCAAGTATTACATTGCATAATTGCATTCATTTTGTAATTTTCATTTATCTCCCAAAAGTGCATTTTAGGCTGATTTACCTCATCCTCAATCATAAGGAAAACAATAGGATCTCCATTGAGGTTGACTCACCTAAGCGTTGAAAGTCAATCTTACCCTAGGGGATCTCTTTTTCCTAATGAAAAAAAAAAGATAGGTGCATATCCCTATTTCCTTATCATTTTGATGAACCTATTTTTCTACATTTCATTTTGGTGAACTCGACATTGTACATCTAAAATTTTGAAATTGGAGTCCATTCAAACCCTAGATTTAGGATTTTCAATAGTTTGGATTGCATTGCATTAATTTTCATTTCATTTAGGGTTGCGACAATTGCATTAGTTTTCATCTCATTCAGGGTTTTAAAATTGCATTTTTCATTGTTTAAAATCTAAAAAAATTTGCATGCATATTACATGGATTTTGCATAGTACTTTCATATTAATGTATTTTTTATTCATTCACATTAATAAATTTGGTCAAAATTGCATTTCAAAAAGTGTCACATTTTTAATCATTTGTTAATAATTTCACTTGCATTAGGACACCTAAATCTAGAAATTCAATCACTAAAACCATAGTTAGCAACCTAGAACTAGAATTTCAAACATTAGGAAAGAAATTAAAAAAATTGATTTTTCAGAACCCTGACCCGGGGCTCATTCACCCTAGGGAAAATTAGTCCTTGTACAAGTTCTTTTTCAAAATTATGGGCATTGATTTGCCTCAATTTGCTTCATTTTTCTCTGCTGCTAATTTTGTGTTTCAGTTTCAGAAATAAAAAAAATCTATCATTGCTTGCATTAAGTTCAAATTGGTTAAATTAAGTGCATTATTTGAAATCAAAATTGACATTAAAAACATATAATTTTAAGTATCTTTCATTCAAAAATAGAAAATCTTCATATATTAGATTTGAAACTTTGCATAAAATTTTATCATGGACATGTGTATGGGTAATATATGGAGGACTTTAAGATATTTGGTAGATGTTTCAAGTTGTTTGTTTGGTGATGACCCTAATGCAATTGAATGTATCAATGAGTCTTCATCTCATAATTAATTCCCCCATGAAGCAGAAATCTTAGGTCAAGATGAAGATATCATGTAACAATTCATACAAGACTCCCTACACAATCTTGAGAACAATGCATCCTTTTATCCATCCATGAAAAAAACACCTATAATTCCATCAAATGATATGTTCAACCTCTTATATCCTAAAATTGAAGCACAAAGAAAGCCTCAACCATCAATCATTAATGAAATTGATCACAAGGACAAAAATGATACTCTTCTATCTTACACTCACTGAGTTACTAATGCACTGATTAACTTAAAAGAGAGTTATGGGTCAATGCTTTAAGATATTGAAAAAAAAGGATGTGACATAACCAATGAGCATGGAACTCACAAAATATTAGATAAAATGCCATCTAAGGATATCAAGCCTAGGTTAGGATATCAAGATCTTGCCCCCCTTGCATATCTCTTAAGGGAAAAGGTGTTGTCTTCCAAAAGATCATTTCAAGAGACCAATTAATACCTCAAAAGGATGATAGGATCACCTTAGCTCCTCCCCCCAACCTCCACCTCGAAAAGTTGCTTGAAAAAGTAAGAAATATAAGCCTTATAAGCTCAAGGAATTGTCATTCTTACACATTACAATAGAAATTGAATAAAAATGGATCAACTCCATCTAGGATTGATTTACTTGCCACCTAACAAATAAAATAAAAAGGAAAGAATACAATCATGAATTATTATGAATTTCATAGAACTCTTGGGAATCTTACTAATGAGTTTCATCTAAATTACAACAATTGATCCAAAAAAATGATGTTATTAATGTAATTAACTAAAATGCATACACTTTGCTGCTTACCATGTGATAGTTGTAGAATCATAGCATACTCACTATTTCAAGTTTTATATTTACTACAAATAATTTCTATATTACAAGGAGCACATTCTCATCACTCATCTCAACTCACCCTTGTCCTGCACTTAGTTGGGGGCACAAAGTTAGATAGCCTTTCCTAGTTGACACTTGTCCCTTTGGCTAGTTGTCCACCTTCTGCATATGATGAACAAGATTGGGATGTAAATGACCTACTATAGGTTGAATTTCATGTGCCATATTAGTATTTCTCTTCACATTCTTTGTGATTGCATGTGCATAATGTGATCCCCCATATAGTGCTACTTGGCGTGTCTTTATATGTTTGTGAGCCCACTTTGGATGACCCTTGTCACTCTATTGGTGCAAGGATACAAAGGAAGCAAATTTGTTGTGAAATTCTTCTATTTGTATCTTCATTCTTCTATCTTTCATACACCTTTATCAAATTTGTCTCATGTTTTCCTTTTGGGGATGACACAAGGTGTTGAGACATTTTGGTCTCTTCCATGTTGACCCAAAATCTTCCCATTGTTTTCTCTCTCTATGTGTCATTCTTCCTTTATTCTTGTTGTTCCATGATGATGATAATTTTTAACTTGATTATATTATTGGAGCAAATACATAACGTTGACCCCAAATCCATGGATCCCTTATGTGTTATCTTAGGATTGCATATGAGGGGAACCCTCCTTTCCATGATGTGGATATATTATGGAAACATATGTTTGCATAGGGATTTCCAAATAAATCTCTCATGTATTGACATTTATTTTGTTCTACTTTAAACTAATTGCTCACAACATGGTGTTCAACAATTTCTTTAAAGTGGGGGCATACACATCCCTACTCATTGTTTGCTTCAAAGTGTGGTCTTCTTACTTTGTGTGATGTGTAGATTCTTGGTGGTGACATTTTGTTTGATGTTCCTTCAAGAGAATGACCTTTCTTGTCATATGAAATTACTCTTAGTGGTAATTCTACAACTTGCATTCGCTAAGTTGTGAATCTTTTATCCTCAACTAGTCATCTCTTGTTGACATTAGGCACGATGTTCCCTAAAGAGAGACCTTTCATGAAATAAGAAAAACCCCTTTGAATATCCTATATTATTGCATGTACAACCTTTGTCAAGGCCACCAAGTACAACACAATTTTCTTGCCAGTGGAGCCTTTTTCATGAGTGCCTAGCATAATGCAGCTTGCTAGCCTTGTGACCATTTTTGTGGTGCCTTATCAAAGTTATCAAGAGGAATAACTTTGGTATGGTTGATATATGGGAGCCTTTAGACCTGGAATGAATTTCCCATCAACCACCCTTTTGCGGCTCACCTAGTGGACAATGGATTTCACTTGATCATGTGAGTATATTTTGTTTGCATAGTGGACAATGGGTTTTCATTTGCAAACATTTTTTTGGAAAAATAGCTAAGGATTAATCCATACCGATTAGAAAAATAGTCAAGGCTTGATCCACCCTTCCCTCTTTCTCTTCTCATTAATTTTGACACTGTATTCTTGTGTATCTTGTCTTTCTACTACATATTTAACATAGGAATGTGTCTCTTTGTGCCTTTGTTGGTTTGCCATGATATCTTAGATCTTGGGGGCTTGATCCTCATCCTTGACCTTTGTTGTCTTATCTTTCCAACAGTTGTACAATTATACCTCTCTTGATGCATATTTGTTTAATTTAATGTGAGCTTGAGCGTAGGGCTCATCCTCTTACTAAAGTGGGGGCTAAATTTAGTGTCAAAAATGTAATCCTTTACATTTTTACACTATGTTTGGGTCCCTTAATTAATTGGACTTAATTAAGCCTCTAATCAGCCAAATTATGCATCTAAAAGCCTAATTAATCCCATTTTTTGAAAAGGAAACTTTTATTAAACAATTACAAACATTAATTAAATTGCCTTGGAATTGTAGCACGTCTTGAATTTAGGTCCTAGGACCCATTCTCCCAAGGGTGAATGGGTCCTTCTTAAGTTTAGGACCCCAATTTTTAATATGTTTTTGGGCATTTTTATGATTCAAATTCAATTTACAATTGTTGGCATTTGATGTTTAATTTTTGAGAAATTAGAAAATTATCTATAAATACAAGGCCTTTTTATCAATTCAAATCCTAGAAGCAAGAGGTGTATTTCATAAGAGCTAAGATTATTGTCAAAGGTGTTCAAAGGCAGATTTATTAGTCATTTGTTGTAGTATTATATCTCAAGCATCATATCAAATTTATCTTCATTCATGCATGTTTTTGGAGCTAACATTGTGATGTAGGTTTCAAGCATTCAGGCTAAGATTCAAGCATCAAGATCAACATCCAATCAAGCCATTTCATGCAAGATCAATACCTTGGAGATATGTGTTAGGTTTTAGTCCTCTAAGGATCTACATTCAAGGGTTTTTTGAGTTGCAACATAGCATTGTTCATTCATCATTCCTTCCAGTCATGTTTCATTTCATATCAAGGTTTAATTACCAAAATAGGTTTGACCAAGGAAAACCACCATTCACAATTTTTTTTTACCTCTTTATGTTTGCAAATTTGTAGGTGAAGAAGGATTGAAGATTGATCAAAAGTTCAATTTTGCAAAGTTGTCAAGCCACAAAAACTAACTTGTAGAATTTAATTTTGAATTTCTAACTGTAAAATCCAGAGGAATTAGGAGTGCAAATAAAAGATCAGAGGACTATGAATTTTTTTTTTGGATCCATGTAACATGACTCATTCACCCTAGGGTGAATCTATCCTAGGAGGACACTCAATAAAATATTTTGGTGATAGGTACATAAATTCTTATCCTTCTCAAATTTGTTAGAAGTTTATTGATTCTATTAGATTAAGGTTTTAAATTGATGTTTCAAGTCTTACATTGTATAATTGGATTCATTTAGTTTTTTTTCATTTATCTTTGAAAAGTGCATTTCAAACTGATTTACCTCATCCTTAATCATAAATAAAACAACAAGATCTCCACTAAGGATGTCTCACCTAAGAGTTGAAATTCAATCTTACCCTAGGGGATCTCTTTTTCCTAATGAAATGAGGAAGACAGGTATATTCCCATTTCATTTTGGAAAAAACCTAGCTATGTTTCATCATTTCAATAGGATCTTGAATGTTGCAACAAATGACTGAAAAACTTTCTTTTGAA
This sequence comes from Sequoia sempervirens, assembly GCA_007258455.2. NCBI lineage: Eukaryota > Viridiplantae > Streptophyta > Pinopsida > Cupressales > Cupressaceae > Sequoia > Sequoia sempervirens. The sequence goes on along the minus strand of VDFB02124242.1, from coordinate 17,888 downwards.
TGCTCTTGACAATAATATTTTCTCCTTCAAAAGTATTAGATCTCAAATGATCAAATTAAGATGTATTTACAAATGTTTATCTAAATTCCTAAAAATTAGATTCTGAAATCTGACAATTGCATATGAAATTTGAATCATTAAAATACCACCAAAAATATATTTAAAAATGAGTCATGGCACTTAAGGAGGACCCATTTTCCCTTGGGTGAATGGGTCATGGTCCATAAGTCTAGGACACACATTATCAAATGTGAAATTAAAATATTAATTGCATCAATTAAATATAGGTCTCCCTTTCAAAAAATAGACAAAATAAGGCTTTGAAATGCATAATTTGGTCAATTAGAGCCTTAATTAAGTCCAATTAATTAAGGGACCCAAACACAGTGTGAAATTATAAAGGTATATAATTTCCTACACTATATTTATCCCCCACTTTGGTAAGACTATGACCTTATACTCAAACTCATAGTAAAGTAGACAAATATGCTTTAAGAGAGGTCTAAGTGTACAAATGTTGGAAATATAAGATGAAAAAAGATAAAGGAGGTGGTCAAGCCCCTAGGATCCAAGATCCCATGGAAAACCAACATAAGGACAAAAGGACACACAAGATATGTAAGATACATGAAACAAAACAAGGTACACGAGCATGCAATGTTAAAGCTAATGTAAAAAGGGATAGACTACAAAGTTGCAATATGGAATGTCCATCAAATATGTTCAAAAGGATGTAAAATAACTTATGAAACACATGGATCCACTAGACGAGCTATATTATGCTAGGTGGCCATGAAATATATGCTCACAAGGGCTAGTGAAATCTGGTATACACTAGGTAAGCCCCAAGGATAGAGGAGAAACATACACTAGGTCTACAAGGTGTGAACCTATAATAAGGTGATAGATGGAAAATTCATGCTAGGTCTATAGGACTTATGTATGCAAAGCATACCAAAAGTTATACTCCCTAATAAATTTGATAAGGTGCCACAACATGATCAAGATGCTATGCCAACACTACACTAATTTCAACCTCTGTGAACAAACTGAAGCAAGAAATGAAGTAATGTCAATGTAAAGACCTCACACTTCCTAGGAGATGTATGCTATCATCACTAAGAAGGGAACATGTAAATAATGAATGGGTGACTATATGTCCCCCCACTTAAAATATCAACATACTTGTTATGTTGGTATTTTAAGTAGAAAGAAGGAAAGAGGGGACCCTTGAAAAGAATACACACCTTAAAAAATAGTTATCCTTTCCCCCCAAGCATAGAGACAAAGAAAACCACCAAGGAATATAATGTTGTTGCCAAGATAAATATAGTTTTACTTAAGATTGTACCACCATGAATAACAATGAGTAAAAAAAATAAAGCTACTAATGCTGCATAGTGATGAACAACAAGATAGGATGAAAATATTATAAATTAGAGGAAGTAGGTACATCAACACAAGAGCACCACAATCCTTAAGGTGTTGAATTTTATTACCAAAGCCTTACATTCATTAGTTAAATGACCATGCAGTTGATGACATGCACAAAATGAGCTTTTTTTGTAGAATTTCTTTTGTGTTTTTAGAGGAAGAGTAATCAAGTGGGCTTAGAGAAGCCTTGACAAGATAGTATCTTGATGAATAGTATAAATATTCTTTTCTTTTGTGAAAGAGATCTTTCTTGCTTACTAGAAGGTGTCATACATACACACGACTCTTTAGGTTTAGATTGTGAGATTTTGTAATCTCCCAAAAAGGAGGGTGTAAAATCTAATGAACCCTAATCATCATTAAAACATGTGTTTGAATATGAAGCAATATCATGACCATGATGTATATTTCTCCTAGGCGTGTTTTGCATGATGATATTGATACTAAGTGAAGGTTTATTTGATGCTTTCATTTCTTTTTAAGGATAATAACCAAGACCTCTTGTTTGTTCTTGTGGGGTAGGATCTATAGGGACACTATGTGAGCTATAATACACAAAAAATTTATTCCTTGAGAGTAGTTTATAAACTTCCTAAGGTTTTACATAGTAGGCACCATCTCTCCTACTAAAGATCTAGTACTTACGTAATCTTTAAGACCTTCTAAATATTTGTCTAATTATTTTAACTTTTCCTTAGGAACATGGGCAATAGGGGTCTCTAAGCTCACATAAATGTTAGGTTTTGAGGAAGTCATGGGTAATGTGAGGTGAGGAATGGAATCCAAAATGGATTGATTTGAAGGCATACCTTTTGTGAAAGAGTTAGAGGACTTAGGCTCCATAGTGGATGTGGTTACAATGCAAGATGCTATAAGTCTGAAACTACGTATCATAAGGGTACTAACAATAGGACACTAGGTCATGAAGCTCATATAATTTTCAAAACACTTAGGTAAACCTACTATAAAAGGTGAGATACAAGAAAACCACAACAAATTAGATAGAGATTAGAATCAGGAAGCAAAACCTCACAAAAGATACAAAAATAGACATATGATCCAAATTTGGGTGAAATTTGATAGGTCTAGGGTGTGATGTACCCTAGAATGGCAAGTTATTTTTACTAAGTTAAGAATTTGGATGTCATATAGTGTTTAATATCTTATTTTGTGATTTTTCAGGTCTAGCAGTACAAATAAATTTTCAACAATTAATAGAATTGTGATTTTGCAATATGAATACAACCATGTGAGAAAATATCAAAATTATCAACCAATGAATGCAATTGGAAATATAATATTTAGATTGTAAAGTAAACAAATTTACCAATCCTAACTTGACAAGTCTAAAAATTGAAATCTTTTTATGTTTTTGAATAAAAATAACAATGCACTTTTTCCACTTTTTCACTTTTTGCAAATTCCTAAATGAATAATTTGAACCCTTTTAGATTTGATTTCAAATTTGAAATGATCTAATTTGAATTTTTCCAATGCGAGCATGAACTAAGTCTACTTTGAAATGAATAAAATTAACCCTAGATATCTTTTGGATGTAAAATGTAATGCAATTTTTTGCCTTTTCAATGTTTTTTATGACAATTAGGTATGCATTGATGACGAATGCAAACACCCTTAGATCTGGTTCATATTTTAAAATTATATGCTTTAAGTTTCAAAGGGTTTAAAATATAAGAAATATCTAGGTTCAACAAAAAAGTTGGATTGAGAAAATGGATCTAGGGTATAAACCATACTCTTCCCAACTGTTTGGTAGATTAAAGGTAATCATAATGCCAACTTACCTACAAACCTTGTAGGAAGATATAGAATGGTGGATCAAAGCTTTAATCCTATGTTTTTTTTGTGTGATGATGATTTGGATGATTACTAATTGGATTATTTTTAGATGCAATGATCTAAGTATGTCAAGCTCTGAAAATGCAACAATTTATTATGATTTCTAATAAATCAAATGCAACAAGACAAAATAAATATCCAAAAAGACAAAGGGAATATATAGAGGAACCTGGTATGTAATTTTGATGTTGAATTCATTGGTCTAGGTTGTAGTACACCCTAGACTATCCTCTTGCTTTTTGAAATATGAAAACTTAGGCTTGAGGTACCTGGTCTATAACTTCTTTCCTTCTAGGATCACTATCAAAACTTTGTCTATTGATGAGAAAATCTAGTATCTATGTCTTGATAACTTGTAGGTTTGAATACACAAATGATGAATTAGTCAATCTTCCTCCAAATATCTCTAGATCTAAAAACCTACACACATGAAAGAGGGGGAAGGGTTGTGCCTTATAGGGGCTTGCGTAAGTCATACCCCTTTTTGGTATTTCTACCTCCACAATGGTTATGATGTTGTATAAAGAGAGCTTACTCTTGGTAGAACATAGGCTAAATGATAAACAAGTAATAAATTAACAAATTGTTGCAACTCACTACTTAGATCTACATTCCTTGGTGAACTGAAGTCATGTATTCATCACCTTCAAGGATAATTTTATAGCTTGATTAAATTCCTATAAATGTTAGTGTTCACAACATAAATGACCACAAAACGTGAACAAAATTATGTAAAAACATGGTTGATGCTTGGAATGAATGAATGCTGCTAAAAATACCAATAATTGCTCTTGACTGTTCTTGAATGCTTTTAGGATACTTGATTTTCTCAATTGAAAGTGATTTCCTTACTTCTAGGATTTAAAATGATAAAATAACTAGTATTTATTTGCAATTCTTCTAATTATATGAAAATCAAACACAGACAGCCAATAATTGAAATTGGAAATTCAAATAATAAATTACTAACACTAACATTCAAATTTGGAGTCAGAGGAGGTGGTCTAGGGTGTGGTGTGCCCTATACTAGATCCACCTTTTTCTAGATCTAAAAGTGTTAGGGGAAAAATATTAAATGCATAATTTTATTTACCATATTTAATTTTTTGAAGATGTTTGTAAAATGGGTAATTAATGCATAATTAGGTCCAAGCACACAAGGGGGAGGTAAAAATAGTGTGAAATTATCAAGGGTGACAATATTTAATGCTATATCTATGAACTTAGAATTCTTGAAAAATAAAAGCTCTGATAACATGTTAGAAATATGAAATAGATTGAATAACCCAAGTAACTTTATAAGAGAAATTCAAAGTTACATAAACTAGAAAAACATAAACAATGCAAACTAGAACTCCAAGAGATATCCAATGTGAAGATGACATAATTGCATTAAGAGCTTCCAAGATGAAATAATACAAGCTAGTAGTGAGTTTATAAAGAGCTAAGGAGATGATGGAGGCCAAAAGTCAACCAATAGAAATTAACCACCACTAACCACCGATACTAAATAAAATGAGGAAAAAGTAATACTTCACACTTTAAGGGTGGAGACACCTCATCACTTTATATCATAGTTATTAAATAATAAAATCACTTTATTATCCTAAACAAGCTTAATAAAAGTGTAGGAAAAATCTATAACTAAGGGAAAATAAATTAAACCACTAGAAAAAAAAAACTTATACCAATAATGGGTATCATTATCACCAATAGTAGGGATCAAAGGAGTGAATAATTCTAGGGAATACACATTAATAGGCATGAAATGGGAAAATAGGGTGGGGGTGTTAAGAGTTTCTAACTAAGGGGTTTCTTGTTAAATATGAATAATAATATTTATTTTTTTGGTATAGGGGCTATATATTTAGCTTGATAAACAACACATGGGTTAGTAAAAAAATAATTTTCTAAGTTATCTTGCATGAAATATTTAAGGTTTGAGGAGATTCATTGGAGTGGGAGGAATTCATGGAACACAACATGGGGGATGGGGGCTTTTATTTGCTGATAAAGTGAAGGGAGTAAAAAATAATAATTAGGGTTTGGGTTTTCTTAGAAAGGTTTTATTAATAGTTTTAAGGGAAGCAAGGGAAATAGTACTAGCTTTCCTTTGAATGGTAGTATCTATCCTCTTAACCAAATTAGTAGGGGATGGAGTTAAAGTCTCCACACTATTTATACTATTGGGCTAGTAGGGGTAGGTGAATTATATAGTGGAAATAATAGAATAAAAAATAGACTGATAAATGGGAATTTTAGTCTTGTTGAGAAGAGCTTCCACCACTAACTATTGTAGGGAGTTGAGAAAGAAAAAAGGAAAAATAAAAATAATACCATGTCATAAATTATTTAAAAGAGGGGATTGACAGGATAAAATACCACCATACCTACCCTCAAGGGTGAATTATTTGATGAGATAAATGCTTAATTTGTCCCAAGGTTTAGTTAGGTTGATCCTTCTATATCCATTTTGGAACCTCACTACTTTCTCTTTTCCCCTTAGAATAAATTATTCATCACAATTTTATCTTAAGTATACTTGCTGACTTATTTGAATTTAATCCCCTTCATCCTTAGGTCAATATCTAGGGAAATAAAGTCTTTTGTGATAGTAAATTTAACATTTCCAATTGTTACAACCCTTAAGATTATCCAAGTAGTAGTCAAATCCACCATTGATGAAAGTCTACCATAATTTCTCATTGCTTTTAAAGATTTCACAAATTCACATGATATGGGCTCCACTTGGACCCATTATCCTCCCATACTATTCATCAGGGGTCACAAAGGAAAATCGTAATCCATATCCTTTTGCATAGGAGAGGAAGGCTCCAAATTCTAATTTGAGCCTAAAAGTTACTTGAGATAAATTATGGTAAAAATATGCACCACCAAATTTCAAATGAGACCTTTCCCTATGCGATAATGTACACTTCCTTTTGTACACCCTTTCAAGTTGAATGAACATAATTACATACATAAATTGATGTGTAATAATCTAGGTAGGCATGAGGGAAATTAGTGGAGTCATCATAAACTATTTTTTCAAGGAAAATTCGAGTAGAGTTTCCAAACCATTCAACTATTAAGAGTTATGCTTAGATTATTCAATCTATTAGTAGTGTTATTATGTTCTTAGATTGTATGCCTAATGTTGACCCTTGAGAACCTTTGTATCAATTTTTTTGGTATCATTAATGTATGTACCAAATTTTCAATTCAAACAATACCATTTAGGAGATGCATGATGATTTTTGAGTCCCCTTTTGGTTTTAATTTTCCAAATAAATATCTAGAATACATAGATCTAAACATTAGAGGTAGGCTTTGGAAAAATAAATAGATTATGCAAGTATCAACTTTGAATATGGATCATATTTTGTTATAGGTCATTTGGTTGCAATCTGTCTTAAATATTATATTTCTACTCCTTAGTAAAGATAACCTACTTGATATGTTGGGGTTGAATACTAGGTGATTGGTGTTGATGAGGATGTTCTATCAGAGGATTTTGAAAATAGCTCCCACTTTAATTCTAAAAATTCCCTTATGAATATAATTCTAGTAGTGAATCTCCTAAATCTAGTGATTCTACTTTATGTACCATAACTCCTCCTTAGACAAATGATGTGTACTCCAATTGGTTAAGGTAACTTCTTAGATTCTTTAATGAATTATTCAATAGTCTTATATTTATTCTCCTATAGCTAATATAGTGTGCTCTTCTCCAAAAACCTTAGCTCATAGCATGCTTATGAAAAAAAATCTAATTAATGGATTATAGTAGAAATAAACAAGAGGAAGCATCTCCTCCAACTAATAATACTAAATGTGTGTAATTAATTTATATTTAGAGGAGGTTTATATGGTTTAAAAGAAATAAGATGAATTTGGAGATAGATAAATTATATTTTAGATGGATCTCATGAGCTCATTGTTACAAGAATCTAGTGTTTAATTCTCTATTTTTTGTGCCCCCTAGATGTCTGAACTTGATTTTTTAGCAAATAAAATCCTAAATAATAAAAAAAAAGTGTTTGTCCATGTAGAAAATAAATTAATTTTAGATTAATGTCTTAACACCATTCTATAGATATATCTAAGATATCTAGATTAGTAAATAATTATTTTAAAATGAATCATGATAAATACCATACAATAAACAATAGCAATTCATATATTCACTTATGAATTATTGTCTAAACAAGGTCGCTTGCTATGAAGTTCTAGCCAAATACTGGCAAGACAATTCTATTCTTTGATTTACAAGAAAATGGTTTGATCGAACAAGATAAGTATTTAAGTGAACTAAATAAACAAAGATGGGAAAAGAAAAGTATTTAAGTGAGCTAAATAAGCAATTTTTCATTTAAGTTATCATTTTGCATTGGTAGTGACTATTATTTCATTGGTTAATATGCACTAGAATAATTTAAGTAAATTATAGTTATTAGGTTTGACATTGACTTCAAGTTAAATTTATACCAGGCACAACTATGACTAGTATACTTGAAATTGGGTTCATTATAATTAAAAGATAATAGTAAATTATTTAGAAAAATTAGAAATTTGTTAAATTAATTAACTTAAATTTTTTTTCATTAAAATATAAATTTGTTAAGTTGATTGTGGAATTACTTTAGAAATTTGTTAAGTTAATTCTATAATTACATAAAAATTATTTCATTAAAATGTAATGCATAATATAAGCAATGATACATATATTATAAGGATCATGGTTTTAAAAGCTATCTTTTCTCATTTTTGTGCCACAAAAATTAAATTCTACTATGAATTTTATAATTTTATTTCATTATAAACTTTTGCACTTCCATTTTTAATCTTAAAAGTTTAAGATTAAGAAATTGTACTTATATCAATAATATATATCTACAAGGTGATAAAGCTCCCAAAGTTTCATTCTCTTTAACCTTGACTTTTCCATAAATTTTAATTATAGTTCAAATTTTAGAAGTAATTACATCTATGAAGTATTTTTCTTGGATAGTTTTAATATTATTATCATCATTTTATGGTTGATAATTTTATACATAAAAATAATAATATAAAATGTTAAGCTAATATAAAAAATAATTTGTGTGATTTGTATGAATTGAACTTGAAGTTAATGTCAACCCTAATAACTATAATCTTCATTAACTCAATAAAATTGTGATAGATTAGTTATTCTTGTATATGTCTTGAATTGATCGTAATTCATCTATAAACTACATGACACTTGTTATAAACTAACACTTGCACCTAAACGAGGTTCAAGGAATACACCAAAAGGAAATTAAAAATAAAATTTAAATGTATTTTAATATCACATTTAATGAAGTACTATAGCAAATATAACAATAAAATATATAAATTTAAATAAAGTATTACACTATAATTTCAACTATACAAGTCAGAGCTAATAAGCTCACGTTTGAATTCAATATCCTAATAAATGAAAATTGATGGTTGATATATATAGATTTAACTTTAAAAATATCTATCAATCTAAATTTAATGCTTGCAAGATTAATACAATGCATCCAATTAACAATAAGGTGATAATGTCGAGCGGGATGGCGATGAGCAGGAGAGGGATTTTGAATTCATTGGGTATTTTTGAGGATGGTGATGGAAGAGAATCTAAGGATGAGGATGATGCTCTTAGTTTGTGGGAGGTATGGATGCTCCAACATATTGTGGTGGCTTCTGGGCAAGGTCTTTTCTAGCTGTTTATTGGTTCTGCAGAAGAATCTGCTTTTCTTGAGGCCTGGTCTAAGGATGCTCGGCTCCCAGTCTAGGTGTTTCTTCCTCCTAGTGGCATATGGAGGATTTGTGACCTTTTTTGGATGTCTCTCAGGGGTTTTGTTGCGGGCTTCTTCGTTCCTTTGACCCTAGTGGTGGAAGTTCTCCATTCTAGCTACTTTGAGGTCTTGGCCTCTCTAGGACACACTAGCTTTGCAAATAAGGGCTTGGCTCTGGCAAACCTTTTGTCTAAGCATGTCCTTGATGAAGAAGGCTTGGTTGTGTGCATATATGTATTTTTTGGGGATCTTTGCAGTCCTACAAGCTATTTCATGGTGCATCTTGTAAGACCCCGCTTTGCATGTGAATAATACAATCTTAATTTTGTTATATACTTATAGATGCTTAGATATATTTCAGGCAATGTATAGTGTGATTTCATGAAAATGTGCTTGTATTTTATTTTGAAATGTTTTATTATCATTTCCATGGAAGTATTAGGCACTTGTAAACTATGAATGTGAATTGGAATTTTAATGAAATGGTTGCACAGTTAAATCTTATTTTAGTTACCAAATTAATGTGATATATGATTGTTGCTTATGATTTCATTGGTAATGTGTAGGAAAGAAAAGAGGTGCTAATACGAGAACACAGAACCAATGAGAACAAATTGAAAGACACCATTTTGTGCTTATGTACTTGATTTCCTTATTTTGGAGCCAAGGGAAAATAGTTGCTATGTTTATTCTTTTGGGTTGAAAGGTTATTTAATTGTGTCATGTGAGATATAAGTTGGGGTTAAGGTTTATGAACCCTTATCCAAGTGTGAAACTCGGATAGAACCTTAAGTGGGACTTTAAAGAGGGTTGTTGGTCAATTTCTTTAGTTGGGGTACAAAGATAAACCCCTAGGGTCTATACCATAGTTGTAGGGGACAAGTGGGCATGCAATAGGGTCCCAAGGACATGATTTGACCCTTCAAAAGTCCACTTGAAAGGGAGTGACGAATTTGAGTCTTTGGGAGTTGGGAGAAGTGACTTATCACTTCCCCACCACACTCCCCAAAGTTCATTAATGAACTTGGAAAGAGCATCAAATCTCTCACATGTGTGGAGCCACCCTATAAGGGTTGTTGGGTAGAGTGTCATAGTACATTCCCCATCTCCCCAAAAGTCTCACACATGTGTGAGAACTTGTGGGGATGTGTGTTGAAAGATCAAATGAGAGAGTGACAAGTGTCTCTCTCTCATTCAGGTGAATTCAAGTTGAATTCCTATATACTTGGATGGAAAAGAGGAAATGGATGTTACCCACTTCTCCTTTTGGAGAACTTTGGTGTAGATGGAAGAGAAGAGGAGAGGAGGAGAGGAGTCTCCCTCTTAGGATATGGTTCCAAAGATAGATTGGATTGGAGAGGAAAGGATGAAGGAAGAGCTCAATCCCCTCATCTAAACAAAAAGATAAGTTTTCCTACCTTCATCATCCTTGTTATTTGTTGTAGGGAGGTAAGTAGTTGTGTGGATCTTGTTTAATATGGTGTGTGGAGAGCCTATATATATGAAATTTGATGTCGTGTTGTTTTGATCTTTTGACTAAAAATTGAGAAAACTCCATCTATCATCTTGGGGTTAGTAGATTTCTTGCTCGGGGGTATGGCTAGAGCCCACAAGGCTCCATGACACCATTGTGGTAGGGTGGAGAGCAAGCCTAGTATTCATGTGTATTATTCATTGAATCCCTAAAAAAAATAAAATGTGTGTAATATTGTAAGTTGGTATTTTGTAGTAAAAGGAAAAGTTGGAATAGAGAAAGATTTATTTCATTGGCATGTAAAATCAATTGTTCTCAATATTATTTATAATATTGAAAGTTTGAAGGATGAATTTAATATCTTATTCAAAAGGGGGATGTAATAAAGTAAATTTTTATTCGTTGTATGATGTTCATTACATTTCTAAACATAGTTATAATTTTGAGGGTTAAACTTTTTATTGAAATAAAGAAAGGAAAATGGGGTAGAACAAACTCCTACTTTTGTCAGACTCTCTTCTAAAATTATGTAACTTGGATTCTAGAAGAAGGTTCACTATGTTTTTTTCTGAAATTGTAATAAATTGTGTGGTAGATTAGCCTTGTAGTATAAAGAAAATAAAATAAAAATGATATAAACAGAGTTTCATGCCCTTCTACTACAAGCTGATTTGTTATATATTCTTTCTATTGTATAAATATTAAATTTCATTTAATATATATGAGTATTGGTCATACATGTACATTATACATCAAAAAAATACTATAATATATAATACATCTTATTTTATATTAATGTATTTTACACATTATATGTAACCTTAAAATATCAAATAATAGACTCATGTTACTTGTAATAAACTGAATTTAATTTTAATCAACTAAAAGTTAAAAATAATAAAAATAACTAAATCAAAATAGAGTTATTGAAATATTTTGAAAGATCATGCATGTGCCGGACAAGGAAGCCTTGGGAGGGCTCGGCCTCCCTGGCGCCCTCCGAAATAATAAATAAATAAACAAACCATTATTTCAAGAAAATTTCTACATACTTCTTATTCGCAGAGTTATAATTGCAGCCATAAGCATGTATCTGTATTCATATCAAAATTAATAATTAAAAGGGTAAAAAGATGGATATTTATTGCTAAGTTACTCAGGGCATGGTAAAACCAGTACCCGGCTTTCCTGGCAACAATAACTTCATAGGTGCTATTATCCAAATGCCTGAAGATGCTTGATCGGTCAAAAGAAGAAGAAAAATAAATCAGAGGGCAAGTAGAATAATTTAGCTGTGATTCCACAGCAACACTAAATGAACAAGGAATACATTGTCGGTTTGTATCTGAGACCCATATGTATATGAACACATTTTTTTGTATACTTCTCTGCTTATCTTTTATTGTTGGAGAGAAATATATATATATATATATATATATATATATATATATATATAAAAGCCTGCTCCCTATCTGAAAATTACAAAAGAAAATTGATAAACTAAAATTTACATTCACTTTTCTTGTTATAGTCATCAACGCCTCCCTAAATGCTCTAGGAAACTCTTTTCTGAGCCGGGCACCCATTAAAACCTATAGGAAACATGAGAATATGAGTTTGGAAACATCCCAAGTGAATTCAGGCAGTAAACAAATCATGTGTTAAGCATGAAGGAAAAATTTTAAACACTGATTCCCACAACAGCTACTCCGGATCTCTGTAACCAGCACGCATATTGTTAATTAGCCTGTGGCTGGTTGTAGACCATAGAAAATGTAAAACACACAAAAAATAGAAGAGGAAAACTGCTGCAAGAGAACGGTGGGAAATCTGGAAGTAGAAATCCTGTCAAGTCTGTTGCTGCGAGTTGCACAGATATCCATTTAAGACTGGCGCCTACCTTTTTCCCTCCCAAATCTCGTGACAATATTTAGCATTCATTTAGTATGTCAGGCTATCCTGTTCGTGTCAAGCTCTCACTGCCATTCACAGTTGAAAGAAAAAGAGTGGGTGAAATGTAGGTGTCTTTTAATCACATCAAATTTATTATCTATATCTGGCTTAGCTGGCTTACTTCTTTATTATTTTCCTTGGTAGCAGCAAATCCGCCTCACACTGCAAATATTTTAAAAGGGGCATCATTAATATCAGAGGTACTAAATTATGTGCCCACCATTAATGACAGAAGTTGATGCCCAATAATGAATATAGGTGTGGCGTATTCCACTGGATACAACGCCTTTAATGGTGCTCTAAATAAATTCTAATACAGTTTAATAAAATTTAAAATCTGCAAATCTAACTCCATACCTATACTCCTATTTCTTAGCTAATAATGTCCAATCGCCTGTCCTTTAGATAGCTCCTATCTCATTATTTTAATCCATAGGTAGGCAGGAGCATTGAGGCATATAAGGGAAAAATAAATGGGCATTAAACTGTTTAGCCTGGATATTTGGGAAACGAGACAACTGCCATTTAAGCAGATATTCATTGGGAGTTGGTGCCATCCCACTACTTTTAATTTCTAACTGTGGTGTATGTATCAAGTTCCAAGATAGTGTCCACTGCAAATCAAAATAAATGCATAATATTGTTGGTCTGTAGTTGATAAATATGAAAGAGTAAATAAAACCAAAGAGGGTATTTATAATGATTAAAATTAGTATCCAACATGGTATCAATGTTATAAATATTATTAAGCTCATATCACCGTTTCATAATATTATGTTTCTATTTACACAGATTATATAGTTAAGCTATGTCCAACAACATAAATTTAAAAAAAAAAACAATATGCTATAGCTGTCCTACATCCACATTAAAAAATAAAAAAAAACAGCAACAAATTAAAGTAGACAATGCTGACCATAAGCACAAACTGCTGCTCCTTAACAACAAAAGAAAACAGCAGCAAATTACATAGAATAATTACTGTCTATCAGCAAAAAAAATAAAAAATAAATAAATAGTAAAAGTTGCTGTCCATAAGCATGAATTGCTGCCCCATAACTGCAAAAAATAAAGAAAGAAAGAAAGAGAACAACAGCAAAATACATAGTTTAAGTTTGCCCATCAGCAGAAACAACATAAGACCGACCAGCAGGGTCAATTCATAAAACATAGCTGAGAATAACTATTGCTGGTAATGTTTCTATTATCAAGGGTAGTAACAAAGTCAATAATGTCAGTATTAACATTAAGGGTAATGCTAATATTCATGTTTATAGTCCATAACAAAAAGAAGTCTGATAATTAGAACAAATGCTCCAGCCCGTAAAATCCTTTCTTAATATTTAAGAGTAAATCATAATTGTATTATTGGTTAAATTAATAATAATGAGACCATCATTAATGTTGACTTAATAATAATATTATTGTCGCTTTATTGGTTGAAAAATAATAATTTATTATTAATGTTTAAGTATGGTCATATAATAATATCACTCTCATGGTTAAGAAACGCTACTTTTTTTTACTGTGAATGGTAATATTATTAACCTAATTTTGCAAGATGAGCTCATCGTTAGGGATATATATATATATATATACCTAAACAATAGCATTACTAGTGTGGGTAACTACTATTGTTATTATAAAAACTAAATAATATTATTATTATTAACATTTGAGCATGAAATAGAACTATAATATTAGGCATATGAATCTTGTTTAATAAGAACAATTTTATAATTCTTTCGAGGACTATTATTGCCTTGTAGTAGATTAAATATGTAATTTAGGACATTGTCATGCACCCAGTACTCGGATAAATTTTTGGTGCTAGTTTATAAAAGAATTAATTATCTTGAATAAGACCAATCAAATAAATTTTATCGTGAGACTCAAGGGGGCCTTTGGTCCTTATCAAACATATCCTAACCTCGTCAACCCAAGGAGGGCATAATTAATTAATCGCATAGATAACTTTAGCATCAACGCTTGGCTCTCATAATGATTAGTGTTTTGACTCAACCTATTGGGTGCTAACTAACTTTATTAATGTTTTTTTTTTTTTAAAAGTTACAAAAATTGTTGGGTTTTTCTAGTAAAATTATGGGCATGACACATCTCCTCTTTGTGATCAATGGTCTTGTTGTCACTAGTGATGGTGAGGCAGAATCAGGCATTGATTATGATTATGCATGGGTTCCTGGTAGTTTTCCGCTCTTTTCTCAGTTGAGCTCAGATGCTGCTATTAAGTTTCATGGTGTTTTTGCATAAAATTCCCGCTGGTCAATAGGGGGAGGCCCTTTCAACCTCTCTACTATTCATCTTGTGTTTTCTTGGGTTTTGTAGGGCAGTGTGTGTCCTTGCTGTTCTATTTTGTCCCTATTTGCTACTCATGTTTGGGGGAAGTCTTTGTTGCTTCTTCATGAGTTGCGATCGCCGGTGTGTTTTCTTCCTCTACCTCTTATGCCTTCATGGGTTTGTGGGCTATTACTTTTGTTTCTACTAGTCCTTGGCTTATCTTCTATCACTTGTGGGCAGTGGCTTTTAGGATGCTTTTCTCCCTTGCTTCCCAAAGGTGAGGGTTTGATTTTCCCTTGTTGGTGTTCTTGTGGGCCTTTGGGTTTGTTGTCCCTTTCATATGCCTATACTGCTTCCTTGCTTTGGGCAGGTGTTTCTGCTTCACCCCTCTTGATGCTCTGTGAAGCCTTTTTTATGTCATTATTAGTTGGTTTGGTCCTTATGGACTCAGGATCTCTAGTGGGTTTTAGGTCTTTTATACCCTGCTCTTCCTGGTTAGAGTTGGGGGATGGGTTCTTCACTATTTTGGATTTTCTCATCTTGGCTCTTGCGGGTTCCAAAGACTTTGTGGGTGTGTGCAAGAAGTTGAGTCCACTTTTTGGCCAAAAAGTGGAAGTGTTTTTCCTGATTTTTAAAATTTGACACATTTGACCTTAAAATTTGAAGCACTTAGAAATGAAATTTTTTAAAAATTCAGTAATCATAAAATGTAGTGCTCAGAGTCTAGTTTCCAAATATGTAATTTATTTCAATACCCAGATTGTACAAATCGAGTTTTAATAGGAATTTCTAAAAACCACTGTTTAAAAGTCATTTTTTTTACCATACCATGCACATGTACGACATCCATATTTTGACTTAAATTATCTATTTTTCTAAATCCTTTTGGGAAAGTTTTATGACTCATCAAGTTTGTTCTTTGAGGCTTTTTGTAATTTTTTATTGAATTTTGTTTTTGTTAAATTTTTATTAGGCATATTTGTCGTTTTGAAAAATCGTCGTGTACAACACGCATAAGATGACCTAAACTTATCATTTTTTTATTTTTTTTAAATTGAAAAGAACTGTCTGAAGTTTGTTCTCATGCAATCCGTTCATCAAAATGTTATGTTGATCAAAAAATTTGTTAAATAGTAAAACCCCCTCGATATTTAAAAGTTTATGGACCAATTTTATTAGAAATTAATTGAAAAAAAAGAAAAAATAATCCAATTGCAAAAAAAATTACATATTTAGAATTTGCATTGTTTCATCTAAAATGGGTTTTAATTTTGTTAGAAAATTCTGCAAAAAAGGTCGTCAGCCATATGCCCAAAGTTAGTATTTTTCTTTGACATTGTTAGGACCTTCAACTTGCAAGTCAAACCAGGTTGAAGGCCTAGGTTCGGACTTCCAATGCTTTTCCCGACCCAAAAACCCAGGCAAAAACCTGACCACAATGCAAACAAAAATTCAAATTTTAAAAAATAGGATCTCGATTATAATAAATGGGATCCCGTATTATAATCGGGATCTTGTTCCTCATTTGGTAATGTTCAGACCGTTGTAAAGGAAACGGGATCCCATTTCATAAATGGGATCCCATTTCCTTTACAACGGCTCTGACATTCAATGTCGATGAATGAGATCCCAACTATAGAGTGGGATCCAGCTTATTAATAAACGAGATCTTGTTTTATAATCGGGATCTCGTTTTATAGTAAGCGGGATCCCGTTTTATAAACAAGATCCATTTAACTTTATTTAAATACAATGTGGAAAATTGTTGTGAAGTCTGCAACTTCACATGTACATCCAAGAGCAGTAAAAGTGAATTATTTTTCATAAGTTATTGTATTTACAAGTGGTGAACTTGATTTTTAGTTCATTTTATCAAATGGAGCATCATCTACACCATTTTTGAAGTGAAATTGTGTTATTTTTGTTCTTGTTTGGAGGAACAAAAGATTTCAATTTGCAATATGGATTGAATTTTTCAAAGGAGGCATGAAGAAAACAATTTTTAAAGTGGAATTGTGGTAGTTTTCTACTTTTTTTGAGGAACACAAGAGGAAGAATTTTGTCCTACTAGGTATTCAACTTCCAAATTTGAATGAATATTTTGAAGTATTTCACTATTAACATCCATTTGTGCTTGAGAATTTTATAATTATGGGAGATAAAGCTCGTAATAAGAGAAGGAAGACATTGACTCAAGAAGTTGAAGCAAACAGAGAAAAAGAGAGACAAAGACAAAGAGAAAGAATAATGAGAATGAAATCAATGAATGATGGTGGAGCAACCAATTCAACAACTATTGAAGATGAAAACATTGAGGATACCATGGTTGTAGATGAAGCTAATTTGCAAGGATTCAATTTGGAGAAGAATATGATTATACAAACAAGTCCTACTATGTCTTCAAATACCTCTTTGAATGCTATGGAGAATGTTTCAATATGCACAAATCTAGGTATGTCTTCAAATCCACATGTTAGTGAAATGGTAAATTTGTATGTAGAGCCTGCCAGATGTCGGACTTAATGATGTTGACATTGACTATATTCCGTGAGATGAAACTTTTATAGAATTTGTTGAAAACAAAAAGAAAAATCTTTTCTTGCAAATGAAAATTGCCTCAAAATGATCATTTTCGAAAATGAAAACCTAAAACCTATATTTTATGAAAATGAAAACCGCTTTTGTTGATGAAAATGAAGATGAAGATGAAAATGAAGTCCCGCTTTGTTGATGAAAAATGAAAATGAAAACCGCTTTTGTTGATGAAAATAAAAATGAAAAAAAACTATTTTGTTGATGAAAAATGAAAATGAAAACCGCTTTTGGTGATGAAAATGAAAAAATGAAAACCTGCTTTTGTTGATGAAAATGAAAATGAAAACCGGCTTTTGTTGATGAAAATGAAAATGAAAACCTTTTGTTGATGAAAATGAAGATGAAAATGAAAAATGAAATCATTTTGTTGATGAAGATGAAAATTAAAATGAAAACTGCTTTCTTTGTTGGATGAAAATGAAAAATGAAAACCGCTTTTGTTGATGAAAAAATGAAGGTGAAAATTT